>JARK01001360.1:1421333-1446069 GCA_000688135.1 Ancylostoma ceylanicum | reverse complement strand
CTCTCCATGAGAGCTTTGCTCCCTCGAACTTCACCATACCCATCTCTTCTTTTTGATACGATCTCGCAATCAACATCACTGACCAATCAGAGAATTTCGTTTCAACAACACATGCAGAGTAGGAGCGTTACTATAGGTCATGATAATGAGGAAGAAACGTGAAATTATCGTGTTATGCTCCGAGGTTATGATTAGAAAAATTCGACATTTCGCAACTGACGACCCAGAATGAGTCTTGCTGAATGAGTATGAGTGAAAAGATGGGTCCGCGAACAACAGCAAATCTTACCCCGTGGTCTTTATTCCATAGCAGGGTCAAGCGTGTGTTGATAAATTATCAAGGTGGAGGGGGTCGTAAAGGGATGGGCAAAAGAGGAGATCTCTATGTACAATAGGAAAGATTCAGCATGGGAATAAGTGAAGTGAGGTTTTCTCGATAAAAACGGTCTTTTTTACGTGTTTTTATCGACTAAATCGAACCAGAAGGAAGGATAATTGCGAAGAAATGAAGCAGATAAGCTGAAAGAGCAAACCTTCTACTGATTGAAAGTGCAAAAAATAGGCAGCTCATTTACTAAATCCCCTGTTATTCATGTTCATTTACAACCATGCCTATGAGAGAGTCAAAATTTTCGATGGAAATTTTTGAAAGTTTGGACTGCCAATCACACCCAGTCCTGCGAGCCGGAAGAAAGCCATTCTGTGGAACTCACTCTGCTGTACTCTACCCCCAAGTTTCAGATCTCCATGTTCGAGAGAAAATATTCAGCACAGGAATAACGGAGATGAGGTTAAGTGGATAAAAAATGACCTTTTCAACATGTTTTTATCAACGGAGTTGAATCGCAGTGGAAGCTTTTGCGGAAAAGGACCTATATCGCTTGAAAGCGCAAACCTTCGACTATTTAAAACAGGCGAAAAATCGGCACCTCAATGGGCTAGATTCCCTTCTATTATCTCTGAGCGAGTCAAAATTTTAGGTAAGCAATTTTGCTCGTTCAAACTGCTAGTCCTACTCAGTCCTGCACCCAAATAAATAGTCATTTCGTGCAGTACGTATGATTTCGTCGTATCCACTACAAGCGTACGTCATTTTACTTCGTGCAAAAATTTTGGCCCCGGAAGGGATCGAACCTCGGACCATGCAGATGGTCTGTATCGATGTCTTTCGCGGTAAATTTCAGGATAATCGCTTGAATAATTTAGAACGTGTTAGCTCGGAACGATATTTGCTTATAGCGCACATTTTTCCGTTTGCAAAAAAGTTGCCTCAAGGAGGACCGAACCCTTAACCATGTAGGCGGTGGCGAAGGTGGTAAGAGAGCTAAACGAACAGTCTTCTGTTTACAGGCGGTCCGGAACGAATTGAGTTTCGCTGTTTTCTTGCGGTGGCAAGGACCATGGACGGTTGATCCCAGATAACAGCTCGTATGCGAGAAGAAGGGGGGTGTCGTATTTTTCCGGCTAAAGGGGGGGGGGTTGTCGTATTGGGGTTCACTTTTGATCATCCCCACGCTTGACCCTGCTCTAGAAAACAGTTCAAAACTTGCGAATTGGCATGCAAATGCCATTTGAGTGCGGAGGGAGTAAATCAATCAATGTGAACTATGTGGATTTCAAAAAAGGTCTGGATTGAGAATCTGAGCAAAATTACAGGAAGATAACAATTTCATGCCCCTCAGGCGAAGAAGTGGGGCTAACTACACCTTCCGCATTTGGTGAAGGAAGAGTATTCTCCATGCTCTGAAACTTGACCAAGGCAATCTTTTAAGTGTCCTCTTATACCCAAACTGAACTCCCGTAGTAGTTAAATTCACTAATATGCATGGCAAAACCGTGGAAATCCCAGATTTTGCACTAATTTATTCCATGAACTGGTGAAGACACATGAGCACAGCTTTCAGAGATCTGGACCCAGATGCAGTAGAGTAGTATTCCTGAGAAAACACTTGATTTTTTTTCTCCAGAGATTTTTACAGAAGCTCAGAGTTNCTATTCCATAGGCCCATCTAGAGCCGCTAAACTCACAGCTGAAGAAACGAGGCTGCTTTCATGTTGCACAATTCTGCGTACCACGCCTGGTTTTCCATAATAAGTGACCAAATGGCCATCAATCGAGTGATTACGGTGTCATAGCTGATTCAAACGATGGCTGTTGCCATGACATTCCCAGTAATCGTGCCTATGCTTACACGTAATTTGCTTCCACGCAATCTTGGATTATCACTGCTCTTCTGAGCAAAGTTTGTGTGTTCTCAAAACATCTTGGTTTGCTCTATTGAATCCGCGTTTGCTTAAAGGCAGCACCCACGGAAATTATCATGTCCGAGATTTCGATTGTTTTGGTTACTTAGCAATGGTGTCAACAATTCTACGAAAGTTGCATCGTCGTAGGCATCAGCAACCTCAAGATAAAGACAGATTAAGTTTGTGCTGGCGATCAATTAGGATAAGTTATAGTATGATATGAATGGGTGTCTTTGTTTACAATCACTTCCTTCCATTATGATAAACTTGCTTTCATTCTCATCGGGGGGGCGAGCTGTTTATCCTCTGGAGGCGTGGCCTATTTCGGATAAACCGCTACATTATGGGATAAACCGCTACACTATGGGATAAACCGCTACACTATGGGATAGACAGCTACATCACCGGATAAACAGCTACACGGCCGGATAAACCGCTGCGTTCCGGAAACCCGTTATACTTCACTATTTTCACTACCATTCTGCCCAAAAACCCAAAAAGGATCATGCTTTTGTAGAAGAAATGATTTAGATATCTAATGTTTAATATTTTCTATATATACTAATTCCATTCTGAAATATGCGTAAAGAAACCGGTTCGTTCAGTTTTTCCATAATCAAAGACAAAATACGTTTAAAAATGATGATCAATGAAAATCGGTTCAGGAACAACATTTTTGATTAACAGCCGGATTCGGATAAACAGATGCACTGAGGAGCTGTTTATCCGAAAATTCCGGATAAACAGCTCCACTATGGAGCGGTTTATCCGGAATGACCTCTTGACCCATGCAGGTGTGAGGAGGCGGCATCCCCTTGGGGATAAACAGCTACGCACCCATTCTCATCTCACTCCGGTTTAAGACCGGGCAACTCGTCCGTCTTCTGCAAACGGGCTTAAGCGACGAAAACGGTCTTTCTAGTAGGATTCGTCAAAGTTGATCACTGCGTATGTCTTCACTATAGTGCTAAACCTAGGAATTCAGTAAAAACTGTGAAGGCAATATTGCCGTGGGTGCTGCCTTTAAGCCACTTTATTACTTATATCGGGTAATCCCACACCGTGATGTCACCACAGTTTTACCATATTAACAGCAACATTCCCAAAATCCTTACCATAACATGAGCACATAATATCAAAACTTTGAAATCGTGGAGCGCATACATGTTTCTATGTCCGGGCGGTATTCAAAACCACAGAGCGCATTCATTTCGCCGGAATTTTCAAATTAACA
Organism: Ancylostoma ceylanicum; assembly: GCA_000688135.1. Lineage (NCBI taxonomy): Eukaryota > Metazoa > Nematoda > Chromadorea > Rhabditida > Ancylostomatidae > Ancylostoma > Ancylostoma ceylanicum. The sequence goes on along the minus strand of JARK01001360.1, from coordinate 1,442,588 downwards.
CATTTGCGTCACAAGATTTAATTTCGATCTAGCGATCGACGTCGCACCGCGAGAATATTCTTGGATTCAAAACAAATTTAAATAGCGAGCACATGTGTCATGGCACGGCTCTGAGAGTCTTGCACCATTTGGGCCAAAACAAGTGATGACTGGCATTCCTTGGGACGACGAAAGAATGCAGCCTGCTGCATATGCTCCAGTAATTGGTTCGAAGGCAAGGTTTCTGCTCTAGTTTTTGTTTATTCTTTCCACATCACCGGTTGATTCAAACTGATTAACGCTTTCCATTTTTGTTCTGTTTAAGAAAGAAAAGTTCAAGAGGGGATCGCTGCTCTTTGTGAAATGACATGTACACTTCGATGTCTATGCTGAGATTAACATCCAAAGGCTCTCGACTATGCTGAGTCACGAGGCTGAACAAGAGCTGTCAAATGCATGAGGTTTTGAGCCTCCTTTCTCTACGGCTTTCATCATAGGAGTTATGACTTTTTAAGCGCTTTATTTGGGCGATGCGACCGATTTCAAAATTACTTAGCTCGTTTCAATGCGATAGAAGCATAATAACCCACTTATCTGGCATCTGCTGAGGATCGTGGCTGTTCTACCTGCTATATTTCAATTAATTCGGGACCTACGTGGCGCCGTCGTCTAGAAAGGCATCTTAGTAAGCTATGTTCACGATTATCGGTAACAACTCCAATTAAAAATTCATTTTTCTCTGAAACAAAAATGCAACAATAAAACATGCGATGTGCACTATGTAAAGCTGGAACCTGTGATGGCCGTATAGTCGACACTATTAAGTCGTCAAGTATGAAATGTCTGATTTTGAATGAGACAGTTTCGAGTAATGTTTTTCCAACAAGATGGGGTACGAGCTATCCAAATATGCCCCTATGCTACCGGCATAGCCTTGCTATCTTAGCGGTAACATGGTTGCGCCAACGGCTTGGAAGCCTGGGAAGCAAGTGGCGATAAGTTGGCGAAGGGCATTTCCAACATCATGCTGAAAGAGGAAAATTTTCTCTACCAAGAAGTGGACTAATACTTGGGAGAAGTTGTGGTCAAGTAGAGCAAGGTTTGACCAATGCAATGAATGGCAGGTGGATCCCCCTCCTTGTTCCCCTGGTTTGCGCAGCGCGGTTTTGCAAAAAATGCCCAAAAAATGGCATCTATTTTTGGGGATCAAACTGCGGGAAATTCGTTCATCGAGCCACTTTACCTTGTCGTATTGCCTCGAACACCTGAATAATATAGGATTACGAACGCCAAACCTTGCTGCATATACAGACACAGTTTGACTCCTATCCGCTCAAACCACAGCTTCCAACGCATTGTAATCTGGGTTCATCACAACGTTCACTTTGCAGGTTTATATCACCGGGAGGAAATTTCGCGAAACATCAGTTTCCCGTTGCTTTATTAGCCATCCCCTTTCCGAACATTTCTTGGGTATATCGAGTTGTCATTGCTTTACAGGCTCCATGGTAGAACCCATATTCCGAAATGATACGATTTTTTGTCTTTGAGTAGTTTCACAAAAGTTCCTCTCAGACAAAAATTTCGAAGTTAATCGAAAATCGAATAAGTGATTTTGAGAGAAGGAGAGTGTACCTTCATAATGGAATGAAGGATGAGAGTGGACTTGGAGAAACTCCGGAGATACTATCTGTCAAACTGACCTCTCGAAAAATCAGACATTTCATACTTGACGACCTAATATAAAATGAGGTTACTTAACAATCATTACCTGAATTTTTATCTTTATTTCCAACCGCTTCCATCCTTTTCAACCTCGCTTCGCCACTGTGTTGAGCAGGATATGCCAGAACTTCTATGAGTGAGAAGATATGTCGCAGAAGCTGAACTGCGGTGTGATCTGCAGCTTCATTCCGACTAGTTGACGGTGGCCAAAATCGAGCTGTAAGTTAATCTTCGCGGAGGGAGATCTTTTTTGAAATCTGTCCATTTCACTAAACTTATGCAAATCTGGACAAATCTTGTAGTATTTGGTAAACTCAATTAGGTAATTTATTGACGTATTTTTTGCAAATGTTCTCTGAAAGAAATTCCCAAGAGGCCAAGAGCAGTAGAGGGCAAGCAGAAATCAAACTCCTGGAGCACAACCTTCAGATTTATTTCAGATGCCTCACATTAATCAAGATACTACACTGCATCTTGAGATATCCTTCGGCAGCTCCGAAACAGATCATCACGTAGTGAAGTCACAGACAGCGATGCAAATGTCGTCCAGATCTAGTGTGTGCGCGATTTTCCGTTTTCCATAATGCGCTTCCAGTTTTACGGACATTTTGATCTTCCGTTCTACGTTTTCCGAAATTTCGACTGTGAAAGGAAAACATTAAGGGAGGATAAAATAGAGGAGGTGACACCTAATCCTCAAAAATAGCTGCGGAATCAACGCAAACAAGTCGCCTTTCGTGTAAAAAATAGTCGTGAAATGTTCCTCTTTTTCAGCGACTTCTTCGGTCTAAAAATAATTCTTTTCCACTGATGGGATATTTATCAGTGCGCTCACATTTAATAAGAAACTTCGAAGAGTTTTGAGCAAGTCAGCTTGCTTGAAAAGTCCTGCAATACTCACAGCGTAATCTTTTGAACTTACATAGGTTTCTTCACTAAATTCTAATTTAAGTAGGCGACTTATTCACTGTGATTATCGATGAAAATCAGACCAGGCTTTCCTTTTGATTCCCCTCCAACAGAACTATAGTGGCTACGTATCGGAGAACGTCGCAATTTTGACTTGACGGTGGTTATTGAATTTTATCTTTCCGTAGGTGGTCCTTCGGAACGTTTAAATGGGTTTTTATGGTTAGAAGGTTAGGAATACAAATTCTTATGTGATATGATATGATTCCGCTTATTGATTTGTTACATACATATGTATGAACTGCACTAACATAACTGAGTCACTCCTGCCTTCCAGGCAGTTACTGACTGTATTCGATTTCTAAACACTGTACTCGTAGTCTCGATATGTATTGCACCTGTAAATCATCGTGGTTTAGCCAAGTACAAAACCAAATAAACCAAATAAGTAAAATGCTAAGCGGTTCTGGAATCTCTGCTGTTCATTTGGCATGTCTTGAAATTTGGAGTCATGCATAAGTTCTTTTTTCCAAGGAGCTAATGTTGTGAGGAATTTTCAATTTTCCGTTTTACTCCTTCCGGTTAACGCCGATTTGGGGACTTCCGTTTTCCATTTTCCGTTTTAGATGGAGTTGAAATATTACTTCCGCACATCCATTATTCGGATCCATCTCACCACCGTTATTCGTTCTCTATTTCTACATATTCTTCGATACGCCTTCCGATTAATAGGAATTCCGATCAATTCTCTAAGAGTACCTATGTTTTAAATACTTTCGGTGAGATAGCTTTGAGAGCGAAGGAATAATTTAAGGTAATGTGTTGCTAGGATGCAAAGGCTCCCATTAAAAGCAGCACCCACTGAAATTCTTGTGTGAGAGATCTGGCCTGACGTCACGGTTTTCAGGGACGGTGGATTTATAAGCTGATGAAATAGTCTGAGACACCTTTCATTAAATTCGGCAGAAAATTCGTTCAAGAAAGCAAGCTGAAAAGGCTATGAAATTTGCAACGAAACGATTTACAAGTTCTCGTATCGGTGATAAGACAGGTCGTAAATTTCCTGCACCGAAAAAGATACAACGAAAAGCGCGCATTACTTTACACCTTCCTAATATAAAGCCATTGGCCTAGCTGGTGTTCAAGAGCAAACTGTTATCGAACTTTGTGAATAGCTATATTTTGCAGTATCTTCCTAAAAATGTTTCCCTTTTTGAACTCGATGAACAGTATCACTTGTTTTATGCCAAACCAGGTTGTTATAGTGGAACTTCATTGACCTTATGTTTCAACGAAGCCGTCGTCGTCAGAGGTCTGAAGGTGGCTCCAATCGTTTGATCTGTAACCTACAAGGTCAAACGTCTCGTCATGCTTCGCCAGTTCTCGACGTTGTAGCTGGCGAAGCACGAAGAGAATACCCGGAGTCGAGGTCAAACCCACCAGCTGTTCCACCGTTCGCTTGTGATCCGAGGTCTCAGCAAAGCACGAATACTGATCCCTATTCGAGAATGTTCGAAATCTAACATCTTCAGTCTGGGAGATGCTTTTCTCAGATCCGAGGACTGGCCATGGGCCAGAGGCTAGCGCCTGTCCTTGCGATATGTTTCATGTCTCTGATTGAAGAACCCGTGCTTGCAAGACTACCGGTACTGTACTATCAACACATCGATGATTGATGTGTAATAACATCAAAACAGCATGGAATGGACGAATGCTTTCGAGTTCTGAATGAGCAGTCACAGTGCATCCGACTCACCCGAGAAACTCCGCGTGACGGATGGCTTTCTCATTTGAACACTCAGATGAAGCTATCAGATGGCATCTTGCATGTCAAATGGTACCGAAAGGAAAGCTCTGAAAACATTATAATCCACGCTAAATCTGCACACCCGAGTGCTGTCAAACGCTCTGTTGTGAGGAACATGATCAGGACAGCTACGAAGTTCTGCAAGCATAAAGACGATCGGTGGGAATCGCGAAGTTTAGCGTTACTGATCGCAAGCAGTAATGGTCACGCGACCGTGCGATACCAGCATACCACCTCCTGTTGCTGACCAGAGTCGAATACCTTGCGACAACAAACTTCCACGTTGCATCCCTTTCTTCTCGGATAAAGTAAGCGCGGCTTCTCAACAATGCATACTTCGAGCCCAACTGCAAGATGATGTTTTCTTGGTGAACATCCTCAACGACAACATCAAGAGGCAGTTAGTTCAAAACCGACTTTACGACACTCAATGCGTTTTAGAGCAATGCGTTGTCTGCCCGCAAGGAAAAATAAGAGATTGTGCGAAAGTGGGAGTGGTATACCAGCTGGAATGCTTAGCCTGCCATAACCTCTATATAGGAGAAACGGGAAGAATGCTGAGTGTACGTATCAAGAACATATCGCAGCAAAGAAAAGTTGAAAACTGGCCACACCATTAGGGCGTCATAGGATTGAGATGCATGATGGAGACGATGGCAACATCAAGTGCGAGATACTAGCGTACGAAAGTGAAATATCAGCAAAAAAGCGCTAGAAACGGCCTGGATTCTCACAAAAAATCCGGGCATGAACAACAAAAATGAGTGCCTCTTACTAACGAGTGACCTGCTTCCTTTTATATCATTATGTGAGCTATCTGTAGATCGAATAAGATCCGGACATCGAGTACCGTCCACTCGTCCATTGTAACGATCACAGTGAGCTGAGCGGGCTCTTCCGCGAACGGTGGAACAACTGGCGAGATTGACATCGACTCCGGTTGTTCTCTTTGTGCTTCGCTTCGTCTACAACGTCGAGAAGTGGCACAGCATGACGAGACGTTTGACCGTGTCAGTTACGGATCAAACAACTGGAGCCACTTTCAGACCTCTGACGACGACGGTTTCGTTGGAACGTAAGGTCAATGAAGTTCCACTATAACAACCTGGTGTGGCATAAAACAAGTGATACTGTTCATCGTGTTCAGAAAACGCCCAGATTCCAGGACGAACGAACAAGGAAATTGTTTTTCTTTTAGCTACCGAACGATTTGCTTATATTTTCAGGATAAAACAAGATTTCCTGGCATTCAAGCAGGCCCACGTTCACCCTTATTGATGTTTGCAACCAAAGAAAAAATCCAAACTGCATATCCTCACCAAAAATGCCTCTCTATGCCAAATCTTCTCTGCGTGAAGAAAGATTTTTCCGGAGATCACATGATCCACCAGAGAAGTGACGTTATCCATCGCAAAAGTTGCGTTGTTCCTGCTTTAATCCAGACATTTGTGCGTTAGAAGCCGATTTACGTCATCCGCCATTCCCATCGCTAATTGCGACAAATCCAGCATTCTGTTGTTCTCTTCTTTTCAGACGCAGTGAGGATGACAAGTGATGTGAAACACCATCGTGAGTCTGCTTGCTTTTGACTATTTTTCAGGAGAGAAACCATAAGAATTGTGCATGCTTACTGCAAGAATGTTGATTTAGCATTCGTCCATTACCGAAGCCGCCGATTCCATGTGATCCTCCTGCTCATGATCGGGTATTTCTCTATGGCGGTGATGACGTCGAATATAGGTGTGTGTAATTATTAATAGAGCCAACTAAACTGTATACACTACTGAGAGCTGCAAACAGGCTGTAGATTTTTAGTGGTGATTTTTTGCACTCTTCCAATCTATTTGAAAAAGAGGCTTACTATTATATTAGGGTGTAAAACTATAAATGCGCGCACACTTTTCCATCTCTATCGGAGTATTTTTGGATGCGTTTGCTCAGTAACTCAGAGTATCTTCAAGAGCAATTTTCTTCGCATTCATTGGTATGTAAGTCGTCTGGCAAATCTCAATTTTTGACTTAAAAAAATTCGAAAGCTGCCTACTGGAGTTGAGGAGTTGTGGTGTAAACCGCCATCAAACGAATTTTTCTATGTCCTACGTAGAATAACAAGCATCTTGAACCAAGATCAATATCTATTAAGAGAGGGGCATATTGCGAAAGCACTCGCAGAAAACCGCTGTGGGGCAACAAAAGAGAGCAACGCCATAAGGCTCCAAAATGCTCACCCACGTTCTGGAGAAGAGGTTGTCCTAGACATGAAATCAATGGTCCAATGGAGGAGGCTGAATTTCATACAGACAGATACGGCGGTCCTCTGCCTACAACAATTGAGCCAGGCCAGCTACTTCACCACCATCTGCCCAAACCAACGACTTCTAGAAATGTTTCACAACCAGGCTCATCCAAAGGCGACAAAAAATGCCCAACAAAAAACTGAAGAAATAAGATGGGAAGTCCTGTCTCAGCCGCTACACAGCTAAGAGTTGCCACTATCAGACCACTACTTATTTCTGGCTACGAACCTTTCCTCACAAAAAATGCAAAAACCGCGGAAAAAGAGGGGGTTTGGATAAGCGCTATGGTTTCATGGAATAATTTTTGTTTCATGCGAAAACACGCATCCATAATTTTACACCCTAATAATACAAGAGTATATTACCCTTACGGTATAACAGCGTCTCTACTGGAATTTTTTTCGCATACGTCGGAAATTAACGAAAAAGACCTAATAAACAAATGTGTTCAAATACGGGATCCTCATCGTGAGTTGCGGACATCTCATCAGTCGCAGCGGGAAGCAAAGTGGGACTCATACCAGAATGAGCAGAAATGGGAGCCACATCGATCTCCACAAACAATGGACTCGCTGCTTAGAGTTAATACCACTTTTAGCTGATATGCTTGCGAACAACCCAACAACGCCAGTGGTCGATCCTCTGCCCCCCCCCCCCTCCAAGAGAATGTGTAGCCATACTTCGTATTAGTGTATTTTTTGGTTGTTCCTTCTAAAAATAATTTTAAAACAGTTTCAATCAATTATTCAAATTATATTTATTATTTTTTGCTAATTTTATTCTCCCTCCAGGTCCAAAAAACGGCGGAGACCTCAATTTTTTTTACGCCCCCCCCCCCTCTTCCGACCACTCTCTGCGTCCGCTGCTGGTGTACAAGGATCCTCACGTTTTTCACACTTTTAGGCAAAGCGGACACCTCAGAATTCTTCGGCAGAACCGAGTCCTGACGGTTCTACACTATTGACGACAGGTTCTACACTACTCTCTTTACTATTTTCCATACCATTGGACGTCAGCGTACCCTCCTCCCTCAGTGAAAACAAAGGGGAAGTTCCCAACTAATGGGCTACAGCAGAGCCAGGCTCCATCGGGTTACACGTGTCCCGGCGTTTCCAACACTTTTTGTCCTTATCCTGCCAAGTCTCACAATACTGGGCTCCAGCAGAACCATGCTCATTGGAGTTCCTTGTATCCTGGCGTTCCTTACACTTTTAGACCAAAACGGACCGCTGCTCTATCGGCGGACCCATGTCCTATCGTTTCCCGCAAACAATAACATTAACCAACATCAAACTGATCTATGTTTAGTGTCGTCCTCGTCAAACAACTTAGAATTGGGTAACCGATGCAAACTAGCTCAACCTCCACACTCCAGTAGCGAAGTAGGAGTAAGATGCAACAGAAAGAAATGCAACATTTGCGACCTAATTAATTTCAGCAGCTATGTGAAAAGTTCAACCACTAACTACTACTAGGCCGCATATAAGGGTTTAGGCCGCATATAAGGGTTACTAGGACCGAAATATGGGAAGAGATTAGTAGAATAGCCGCAGAACTCGTTCGAAAACTGCTTACTAGGGTTAGAGTAACTATAACAGAAGAACAGCGTATTGTTAGGGAGGTAGAGAAATATTTGCATAAGAGGATAAAACCTAAGCTCTATTATTTGTACGACCCTAGTCGTGTAACAGAAGATGAATACAGCCTTAAGTTATTGGAGGAAATACATCAACATTTTGTAGTAACTCCTATAGATAAAGCCTCGTCTAACTATAGCCTCACTTGTCAAAAGTTTTACCTCATTATGATGAACAAAGAAATGGAACAGGAAGACAGTGAAGGGAGCACGTATATCACTACTACATTGCAGAAGGAAGAGGTTAAAGGAATACACAAACGAATAATAAAAGGCTTAAATATTAGTTATAAAGAAAAGGATCTTATTGTGCCAAGAATATATGGGATTCCTAAGATGCATAAAACTCCCGTTAAATTCCGTTTTATTACCGGAGCCAAAGAAAGCACCAGTAAACCATTAACGAACACTTTGCAAATCATTCTTTCGCATTTCCGTCAACATTTTCGCAACTAATGCAACGTTATCATGCATAGAACAGGGGTTAAACTGTTTTGGGCTACAGACAATAGTATCAGGGTAGTCCAAGACCTTCAAACTATTAACGATGGTAAACAAATGTTCTCAGCGGACTTCACCAGCTTATTCACGAGCCTACCGCATGACGTCGTTAGAACAAATATGAAAAAGCTTATAATGTTGTGCATGAAAGATTACAATTATATTAAGATATGCAATAATAAACTAAGTTACAGTAGTAGCAATAGTGGTAGGGGCCAGTATTACAGGAAAGAAGATCTATTATACATGCTGGACGCTCTCCTTGAGAACAGTTACGCCTACTATGGCGGTATAATTTACAAGCAGGTCAGAGGCATTCCACAAGGGGCATCATGTAGTCTACAGTTAGCTGACCTAACATTAGCTTACATGGAGTATGAATACATTAGAATGAAACTCGGTAGTAATGATAGGGAGTTAGCCAAAGAGTATAACGCTACATATAGATATATCGATGATATATTACACATTTCCCATGATGTAAATTCTTTTGAAAGTAGTCTGAGAAATATATATCATCCAACTCTCAACATCGAGAAGACTAATGAGCAACCGCACCAGACCAATTTTCTAGATCTGAAACTCAAAGTGGAAAGTTGTTCTATAAATTGCAGTCTTTACAACAAAACAGATGACTATAATTTTAAGGTGCTCAGATACCCCCATATTGCATCTAATATACCTAGGTATATTATAACCAACACTTTTGCAGCGGAGATGATAAGAATAAGCAGGACATGTACCAAATTTGAGGACTTTCAGGCTAGAACAATAGAGTTGGGTAGAGTATCTGTTTTGAATGGATGGACCATAACTGAGGTAGTCCGAACCATGTGTCGTACATTCAGGGATAGACCTTTCATTATGAAAAAGTATGGCTTTAGTAGTAGTATACACTTTCCTCTTGTACATGAGGTAAGAAATAGATTGTTAGCTCTGGGGACAATGACCTGAACAAGTGCAACGGCGCGAAAAACTAAGTTCAAACCAATGTAGGAAGGAAGAGATGTTATCACCACTGTTTTGTCTTTCTGTGGTTAGTTATCATCTGGACTTCACAGCTTTGACTTCTTTATATCTTAATCTATATGATACATCCATATTTGGACTACTTCATAGCTCTGCAATGTCCTCATGTGTCTGTAGATTACAACTTGTTTTGAAGTCTCTTTGGAAACCACTGATCAAAGGGCCTCAGACCCGGGGGCGCCAAGGAGATCACACGTCCGGTCTAGTTCTCAGCCCCGAAACCGGTAGTGCGTAAAACATTAGGTCTACGATCTATCTCTCTCATATTCACCTGAGCATTATATCACTCAACTAGATGTCCTTCTTCTAATACTGGAGCACCAGACTGCTCCACCATCTGTGAACCCTTATCTTGGCGTTCCCCATACACTAAGGACACAGTGGACTTCTCCTCCGTCGCCGGACCCTTATCCTGGCGTTTTCCAAACTACTGAGCGCCAACGCTTTCTTTTCCTTCAGTGGCACTTTACCTGGCGTCCTTCCCAATACTGAACCACAGCAGACCCCTCCTCCATCGACGAACCCTTATCCTGGTGGCTTCCACAGCACTGGGCCGCCAGACCCCTCCACCGCTTGTGAACCATTATTTTGGCGTTCCCCACACTCTCCGCAATACTCTGCCATCGGAGCGACACTCTGCTGGGGATAGAACTCACATCATACAACTTGGCATTGTGCGTCGGCGCACCCTTCTCCGCAAGTGAATCTTTACATTCATTGTAGGACCCTTACTCTGCCATTTTCCGCAATACTGGGTCACACCGAACCCTTCATCCATTTGGTTGTTCTATCACGTTTTGCAAACTTCTGAGCGCAGGCGTTCCCTCTTCCATGAAAAGATCTTTGCGTTGGTCTCTTAAATATCAGGCCCATCCTCCATCGGTAGACCCACCTTTTGGTATCTTCAACACAATTGGGCCTTGACACACCTGTCCTAGATCGGCATCAGTACACTTTGTAAATCTCCAGAGCAATGAAAAGATGTTAGGAGTTATCCTGAATATTTGACTACACAACTACATAGTTGGTCGCACGAAATGTCATGATGTCCTATTATGACGCGTTTGTTTTGTGGATGTGTGAAACCTTGAAGATCTCGTTCCCTGAATCGCTTGGCCTTCTGCCGTCTGCGCACCTTTCTCAACCATTGCCTATGCACTGTTGCGTTTTCCGAAAGATGCATAGGATTTCGCAGCATTCTCGTGGTCTGACTCCAGAAGAATCTGTGACGTTATCAATGTTTGTGTGAGAGAATCTCAATAACATAAGCAAAGGAAGCATTTTTAAAATGTGCCAATACCACTGGAATAAACTGAGTATCTACAAGTCAGCTGATTGCATTTGCAATCCACATCACCATAAAATGTTATGTCACAATTTCAAATGCATTGCACAGAGTTTCCACCGGAACACCACAGTTACCACCACATTTACATTAACCTTGGATGGTATCACCTTCTACGGAGTCATCGGCCTGCTCCTTCGCGAGAACATCTATGTAAGAAGCCTCTAAGAAGCCTCTTCTAGCTTCTGTGTGAGAGGCCTCTTGTAAAAAGCCGAAGAAGAATACTTTTTTGTATCTTTTATGTACTACAAAGTTAAACCAAATTTCTCTACCTGAAAAAAACATGCATACTTTGAAGCAAAATAAGTTGAACACGATTCAAACACGATACAATAACTCAAGCAAGTTCAGGAATCACTCTCAGCTGTATGATAAATTCAACTGCTTTAGCAATGGAAGCTGGAGACGACATAGGGCCGGAGTGAGTATTTTGAAACTAAAACACCTCTTGAGGAATATCCAAAGGATCTATGGAAATTCAGTGGCGCTGACCTCCAAGACCTGTTGGAGCCAAAATCAGCAAACTCATGCTCTCGCGCAAATGGCGGTAAAATGAACGATTACGGAGTGAGTTGCTTGCACCTTAGCAAAAATGAATCCTAGCTACCGAGACCCACACAGCACAGTATAGTCAGTTGCGGCGTGGCACTGTGACCGTTTCCTTCACCACAGGCGATATCGCAATAAGGAAACCGCGTAGTGTGCTACATTCAAGTTTCACCATACTCAGACATTCGCTCGGGAGTCCCGCACTACAAAATGATGTCTCCCGCTCGAGGGTGAGCGGGAGACATCAAAAACTTTGAGTTTTTGTCCCGCAACATCCCGATTTTGTCCCGCAAGCTCCGGCGGGAGACCGGATTTTGTCCCGAAAATGATACCAGTATCATGGTGCGGGAGACCGGATTTTGTCCCGAAACTGAAAAACGAAAGAAAACAAAAATGCACGGTGACCGCAACGCGTATGCGGTCCGTGGGCCAACGCCGACCGCTACTAGCGGATTTCGCATCCGCGTCACGGCCGAGCGCGACGGCCTCCCACGCATCTCGCCTGGTCTTCACACTGGGCCACGGTCTTAACCGGGCCTCAGCAGGCCAGACGAGTCCCGTAGGACTCCTCTCCGCCGAAGCGGAGAGTAAACTGAAGCCTACCTGCAGAGTGAGGCCCTTATATACCCCTCATTTGATAAGGGTTACCATGTGGCAATAACAAACCCGCACCATTCTCGGGTTAATCCCGCAACAAAACCAAAATGATGTCTCCCGCCGGAGCTCCTGATTTTGTCCCGAAAGTGATAAGAAAGCTTTTTGTCAGGTGGGACTCCCGAGCGAATGTCTGAGTACACTGATATCTTCATTTTCATTTCCATCAATCAACGCAAGTTTTGTCCACTTTTAGGGGTCGTATGAGTGGTCTGTGGAAACTCAAGGTTACATTGTTGGAGCAACTTTTCTAGGTAAGCTGTAAAATTATACGCCCATGACATGAAAAAAAAAACAGTTCACGTGCGCTAGGCATGAAGTACTGATAAGATCCAAATCTCTTAGCCTGTTAGTAACAGTCAAACCCCCCATGGGAACTCGTGAACATTACTACCTAATGATCTCCCTGAATTCGGTATAACCTGTTACTACTCGTGCTAGAAAAGTTACTAATGGTGCTCGTATTGCAAAATTGTCCACAACCAATAGGATCGATAGTTGAACAGCAAGAGAGCAAAAATATTCGGGGATGCTGCATTTAATATCGTAGCCTGTACTCCTTTTTTGTCAGCCAGCCTTCGTTTCCCTATTTATCTCCGTCTATTTTCTTGAAATGTTAAGCATTGTTCATTTATAGGAGGTTTGCTCTCCACCTTGCCAGGTGGTCTCGCTATTGATAGGTACAGTATTCGTCATCTACTGATGATTTCTGTTCTCCTGCTCTCTATTGCGAGCATTCTGATGCCACTGTTCGCCGAGCAGTTGGGACCTGTAGCAGTAATGGCGTTGAGGTTCCTAATGGGAGTTGGAGAGGTATGAAGCAGCCAGTACTTCCTTTGTGAAAGGAGTGGGTCATCTAGAAAACCGCTTTTCAGGGCATCATGATCCCCGCTATTAACGGCATGATCACGAGTTGGATTCCTCTACATGAAAAGAGTACTGCAGCTTCTGTGTTCACGTCAGGCAACCAGCTAGCTGGTATGATCTGGTCGACGTCAACTGGGAATTGCCAACTATTTTGACATTCTGTTAAGGAATCATTGGTAATCCTGTGGCTGCTGAGTTTTGTGCGAGTGATCTTCGCTGGCCAGCTGTATTTTATTGCTCAGGTTGGGGTGACCACACAATTTCACTGTTTTTTTTTTCAATAGAAATCATCAAGCGGTTCCAAAGGCTCTTGGCTATAGGAATATTGGGTTTGCTCTGGTGTGTTGTGTGGCATTCCACTGTGAACAATTCGCCAGCCAATTCAAAGTGGATAAGTGACCACGAAGTAATGTACCTGCAGCATCATCTACCCGAAAAGCAAATGAAACGTCAGAAAAAGGTTCTTTCCGCTCTTCATAAATTTTACTGCACTCTTCACATGCGTTCGATAATGTGTTTAGGTCATACCGTGGCGATCGATGGCGACCTCTCCTCCGTTGCTCGTAGTACTTTACTCGAGTGTTATCGGAAATATGATGATTGCAATGATTCTTGTTTACATCCCTGTGTATTTCAAAGATGTTTTGATGTTGGAAGTGAAGCAGGTCCGTGGTATCCAAGTCTTTACCCCTACACCTTTTATTTTCACAGTTCTTCAGAATGGCTTCTACACCGCGCTCCCACACACTTGTAACCTGATCTCGAAGCTTGTTTGGGGATTCTCGGTGGACTATCTCAAACAGAAGAAAGTGTTCACGGCTACGCAGACCGTGAAACTCTCTCAGGTCTCATGTGCGTCTTATCAAAGTTATTTTAATACCTCAAAAGAGGCAATGACTCTGAGAAACATAAGCTAGAGATTAAGCTCAATGTGAAATCCAACCCTCAGCAACTATTCAGTCTGCTTACGGTTTATATTTTGGAGAATCAATTAAATTCAGTGTTTTCTAGCTATGCTGATCTTGTCAGTTTGCTTCCTCATTCTTGCCTATGGTGTTGACTGCTCCACTCACGGTCTCGCATTACTTCTATTCTCCACTATTGGAGCAGCATTCGGGCTTTCTATTAGTGGATTTCTCACAAGCCTTCTCTCCCTTGCCCCGAATTTTATCGGAGTTGTAAGCAGCATTTCCCAGATAATCGGTATTTTATGCACAGTTATTTTACCTCTTCTCTTTATCCACGTATCTGTTCATTCTGTGTTGATATTTTGCAGGATTTGGCGGTCGGGTTGCTACACCGCAGATAATTACCTACTTTAAAACTGTCGTGAGTTTAATCACTTTAACGAAACTTGTTCACGACAAAATTCGTTCGATGACTGCTACTGATGGTGGCTTCTTACGATGCAAAAAAAAAACTGGTGTATATCATCGCGATAGAAAGTGGAGTTGTGCGTTTAAACCATCTGCCCGCCCTTCATAGTCGATTTATTCTCTTGTTGCGCACATCATTCCTCCATCAGCTTTCCATTTCTCTAGAGCTGGTCAATCAATAATGGAAACATATCATATATTCTCGTCCAAGTCTCAGTCTAAGCATAAGAAAGCAGTAATAGCACATATTTATTCATTGCGAGTTTGCATTAGTGCACCACGTATACAAAAATAGAAACACTACAGCTAGCTGCGGGAGAATGAGGACTGAAAAAAAGGTCTGTAGTCAGTAATCAGTGGAAGAAAATCTCCTCCTGAATTAAGAATGATAAGGGTCCAAGTTTTTCGAGAGTTAGACCGCAAGTCTTTCGGAATCATGTGTATCTTTTGAGTACTACAACAGCGCATAGGCAATGTATAAAGAGGCGCAGACATCAGACGACTAAGCGATCTAGGGAGTCAGGTGGAGCCAAACCTGCTCGGATCCTCGCGCTCTTGGCATCCTTGTACAGTGGGTGACTCACATCTCCGCTAGCGGTCTTGCGACCAACCGAGGAGGCAGTTTTTTACAGTATTCACGCTGTGCAATATACGAAGCAGTATGACACCCTAATAACTCATTTTCACAGCACGAGGCCCTACAGTGGGCCCGGCGGCAGCGGCACACTCGTCTTGTTCCTCGAAGGTGGCCCCGCGACAGTGACGCGCTCGTCCGCGCTCTCCTCGGTGGTCCATGCGGTAGCACTGCGCTCCTCGCGCCAAGCAGTGATGAAAACGCCAGAATGCACGTCCCCACCGATGAAGGATGAGTCCCACCGTGGTCCAGCAGCAGAGCATAGTGTCAGGATACTGGTTTGCAGATGTAGAAAAGAGGGAACATCAAGATACAGGATACTGATCCCCGATGTGGGATAGGCCCGCTGTGGTCGAATAGTGGGATAACGCCAGGCTACGGGTTTGATGGTGGAGAATCGGGTATGCAGTTGTGGAGAAAGGGTCATGCGGCTGGTCCACCAATGGGAAGGAGGTGCTACCACATAAGAGTATTTGGAGTAGCATTCGTCCTGGACAACCAGTCCGCTGTTTCTTGAAGGTAGATCTAGTGCTCATTTGTGCTTATTTTCACATGGTCGTATCTTTGCTGCCAACTCTGGTCCTCATTATCATTTATGTCTCAATCGACAACCACTACTTCCTCTGAGATACCCAGTCAAACCCTTACCAGCTCGAGTTTCCCTATAACAACCTCAGTGTGAGTTATTCCATGTCATTATTCGCACTGTCTTAAATGCAGACGAAATACATGCAGTACTATGCGATTTTGCTTTAATTCTCGTCGCAAATTTCAAACACAGCGGATCCACGTTTTTTTCTGCGCAATTATCGCCACCGATGGAGTATACCCTCTCACTTTCGGCACCTGCGAGTTTGATCTTTTTTTGCAAATTCTGTAAAATCCGCAAAAATCACCGCAAGTGACGAGTGATGATACGCATTAGTGGCTGCGAAGGTGTCTAAATGTATTCTCGTGGTCACCACCATCCGAACTTCTGCAGTAGCAGAAACTGCTATGCAGCCGTCACGCAACCCATTCGCAAGGCTGCTACGTGACGCCGTTGAATCGTGGTGACCACGAGAATACGTGAGCTCCTACCACTTATCGGACTCGTCACATATACCAGAAACAGAGGACGTTCTGCACAAATTCACACATGTATTCCTATATGTCCCAGATCATGTTGTGTTTTACTTTTCTATCATACATAGTGGAACCAGTCCAAAATTTGGGGTAATTCCGGGAAATGTACTTAGCTACTTGTTCTCTTCGTTTACGAACACCAATATACATCTAATTTTTGCTGATTTTAGGGCTCTGCTGAGGAGTGGCGTGGAATCCTTCTAGTATACTCCGTTATGACTGTTATTTCCGCAACGTTGTTCGCCGTTTGGGGTTCAGGTTAGCTAACAACCAAGCGACAACTTATTTCTTCAACGAGTAATAAGTTTCTTTTAGGGGATGTGCAGCACTGGAACTCTCCTGAGAAAAAGAGGCCAGAAATAGTCGATGTTGATGTACAAATGGATAGTAAGCCATTAATGTTGTGCACCACGGAGCAGATGCCACCTACCGCATAAGTTGTCATTGAAATGCAGCAATTCTGCATTATGTGTAAACTAGACATAGTTAGTCAAACCACACATATCATTTTATTTACGTGTTGTAGTTTGCCGTTTCTTATATCATATTTTACCTAACAAGCCGTAATAAAGAAGTTTCATGAGCGAACGGAAAGCGTTAAGATCAATGTAGCTGTGATTTTGTTATCACCGGACCTTGATAGCCAATCGCGCTGGCACAATATGCAGGTTTGATATGACTGTCACCATGTGGAGTACTGTCGGCTGTCACCGGGAATGAATGACGGTGATACCGTCCGGAATAGAATGAGCCATTGTTGGGGATTTCGCAATTCGTAAGCAAAGCTGTCCGAATGGTTGATAATTATGCAAACGATTCCTAGATTCCCGGCACTCACTCATTGATATTTGAGTTGCTTCCTTCCCATGTGAGAGAATATGGATCGTTGCTTACCTACATAGTACAGAACTCGGCTCATTGTCAGTGACGGAGATTCCCGAGAAAACTGAAGATAATCCGGATGCTGCTATCCATGTTGCAACTTACCATCATTGATTACAATATGAGATACTCATGATTCCTGTACGGTGGCTAACGTGTTTTCGTCGTTTCTGGTCTCATCTTATTTCGACAGATTCCACACCTCGTGTGCAGTCCGCGAATATTCTACTGATTCTTGATATTCTGATCGCTTAGTCAGGTTACATCGTACTACTTCTGGGAGAAATTCCGAACCATGAGCGCTACTGAGTTTTAGGGATAATGGAACTGGAACGAATGATGCCTCCTCACCTACCCTTCCACACTTCACAAGGAAAGGATATAAGATGTCTGTTGCACTACGCAGTAGGATCTAGCTCTTAAAGTAAAGCTGATTCTGAATAAGGAAAAAACTGCTAGTGACCACATGTAACCAGTTGTAGGGTTGCAGATCAGCCCTGAAACAGTATTGTTCAGTTGATAAGATGTGTTGTACCGTAAGTAAGCTAGTAGTTTTTTTTTTTATCCTAACATACTTCTCAGCGACTCTATAGACCACCGCATCTGGGCTAATGGGGCGAAAACCATTCAGTTGATCAGGGAAATACTGAGCGGCTTAAGGTTATTCCCCCTAATAGGTTTCATTAACAACTAACAATCAAAAGGTTTTCGATTTTTCTCAGTCGAAGTTCTCTACCTTTGTCGGAGTCTCACTTTCTTTAGGAAGAAAACAAAGGGTGGTGATACCTTTGAGCACCGCTAAATACTCATATGCTTGTTCATTTATACATGTTCAACTGATTCGCCCCACAAAGCCTCGAAGCTTAGCATGTTCATATATCTACTAATATCAAAACTGAGTATCTATTTGTGTCTGAGCTATACACAATAGTTCAAATTCGTGATAGTTATTTGAGAAAGCAGCTCTCTTTCACAATGTATGAAAACCCAGTAGATGAACGAAGAAATTAACACCTTTGTAGGAAAAAAAATCCCGAGCAGAGTACAATTCTTTCTAGCTTGGATGACAACACTTTTCTTTTTGAATGATTCCATAAGTTGTTCTAGTTAATATGAAGGCCTTATTTTGTCGGTTATGGTTACAAGCAACTCAGTGAAATGATCGCGTCTATACCAGGTTCCACAATCTTTTTTTCAAGCGCAGAGAGCTTCTATCCCCTCCTTCCTACTGAATTCAGTCGCAAGTGCCTTTGCTCCGAATTATCATGGGCTTAGTTATTAGGAGATGATGCGGTGTGTATCAATGAGGATGAGACGACGCAGGGGATTCTCGCTCATCCCGGCTTTACACACAATTAAAGGCTAGGTCCGGCCAAAATCTCACCCACCCAGGTTTCTCATTTCTTAGAGTCCACACAACGTGTGTAGCACGTATATCAAATTTGAGAGCTCGACGTGAGCTCTAACGCAAGATATGAGACCAAACGTTTGGAGATTACGGTAGCCGTAGGAAAACACGCTCCATTCCACAAAAGATGCTCGCGTGCATAATAGACAAAGTTGGATGATGCGCATGGATACAGACACCTTCACGAACTCTTCCTGGAACCACCCTTGTCAAACGGACTGCACAGTCATTTGAAAATGAATTTTTTTCTACGACGCCACAATAGACAACATGTGGGCGCGCCGTATAACGTTATATGAAAGCACGGCCGCTGCAAACGTGCAAACGGCATACCAAAACTTGTCGATGGGGACCGTTCGTTGTGGGACTTTTTCAGGGTTTTTTCAATTGTTTCCGTCCAAAGCGTCGCCGTAGGTGACGAATTAAATAAAAATCGAGGGGACGAAATTTTGCCCGGACCTTGCCTTTAAGGGGAGGCTACTGCGCAACTGTTCACCCTCGGGACGCCCAGCCAAACGAAAACTCCTATCATACGATCTAAACATTGCTAGTTTTGCAAAACTGATTGAAATTATCGCGCTCATCAATCAGAGAGAAAAAAAAATGAACCTAGACCATTATGGCGCGCCGGTGGGGTGGGGTAAACATGCTATCGTTGTAAAAAATGTTCACATAAAAACAAGCGTCATGGGCACGCTGAAAGACATCACAGGTTACAATGTGACCCATATAAAACGACACAGGACAACAATTTGATGTTATGGGTTAAATTATTGCCCCTACAGTCCTTATGCGCTGATCGTAGTTGTAACGGCTTCTATTCTAAAAAAAAAGTGCAGAGCAAATTCACCAGATCTTTTTTCCTGGCTGCAGTTGATGCTAGACGTTCTCCTACCCTCTCAGAAGTGAGAACGAAGAAGAAGCTTATTGCACAACAAACAATGTAGCTGGAGCATCTTCCGAATGGAACCTTTTGGATTCGCTTTTTAGAAATCATCCCAGGTGAACGAACGCTATCACTTTGTTGGATAAGGTGTAGCTCGCGATATTTGGAATTAGTCTAATCGAAAAATGCAGTGATACCATAAAACCACTTGTCACGATTTCGAAAAATCATGACTTCTTCGTCATAACAAGTGCTTACGATCAACGATTAACCTTCGCCGACCAGTTTAAACCGACACACCATCAGTCTAAGGTTGTTATCACTCTAAAAAAACATTGATGGTTGGTCACCTGAAGTTTGATGAAGTATGTACGGGTATTTTATTTCAACAACGAACCCAAGGCCGCAAGAAGAGAATATAAGCGTAGAGAAATATGAGAAAAATTACTTACTAGCGTTCACAGTCACTTAAAGGCAGCACCCACGGAAATTTTTGTGTTGGAGATTTCGCTGAATTTTGGGGTTTTCAGGGACGATGAACTAATAGGCAGTGATGAAACAGTGTGAAACACGCCGGGAGGCGAGAAAAGAAGGCGCTGTTTCTCATGCGTCCACAGCACGGACGAGTTTTCCGCTGAGGGTATACGCGCGTATCGTCACGAATGCTTGTGGATCTTGTGCATTCAATACCCTACACTGCACAATATTCCTTTTACGACATGATACAATAGGCTAGACCACTCGTAGCATGCCAAGTCAATAGCGTTAACTGGCGTGGTGGACACCAAAATGACCACGCTCGGCTCTGCGTCCACGGCAGTATCTCCACAGATAGGCCGCTTTTTCCTGTGTTCAAGTTACCATTGTGATTGTCTGGCAGCCGACCACACGGAGAACGACTCACCTCGGAAGTGAGGATTTCCGTGGGTGCTGCCTTTAAGTGCGCCGACTGTGAACCATTTGCGCCGAGACAATTAAGGACATGCTTGTTTCCTAGTACTGCTAGCAATATAATGAATTCTAAGGAAGACGACCAATTTTTCTTCACTTTCTCACTTCCTCTCCTTTATATACCTGCAGTTTCAATCGATCTTCAGCTCATCTGTCTATTTGTATGGGCTGGCTGACAATGATCCAAGCAGCACCACCCCCCCCCCCTGCCCATTTCTTCACAATTATACTTGCCTCAAAGAAGGTCACCTTGATTTCTGACCGCTTTGCCATTTGGAGATCGATCATGCTGTTCACGTCTTCACATCAAGCTCATACGTCCTCGCTTTCTCTCTTGCTTCCTGCTCCTCTTCCTCGCGAATATAAAACTTTTCTACAATTTTTTGAGAACATGCACGCGCATAATATGCTTCACTGTAGGCCTTGGTATTGTGCCTTTCGCGCCACTTCCTCGTCATATCCTTCACCACCACAATGAAACCACCTCCTCCACACCAAATCCATTCCTCACCATGTCGAGAAAAAAATTAATAATTAAATCAACAAACATGTGAAAATTTTTATATTATAGTAATTGAGGTGGCGGCAAATTAGGATTGTGCGTTATTGCATGGAATAAAATACTTTCTAAAAACGAAGCTGCAACACCAGCAGCAGTTTTAGGTCCTCTTTTCTTCCGTGGAGGGGGGGGGGGG
>JARK01001360.1:1404217-1415516 GCA_000688135.1 Ancylostoma ceylanicum | reverse complement strand
ATAAATTCCCTTCAGCTCCAATCTCTGAATATTTTCCAGTAGTACTGTTACTCTACCACTACCACCGGTCGACGCCTTGAGCTGAGAGGTATTAAGGGATGGATGGACCCCCCCCCACCCCCCTCCCCGGTCGATTGTGACGTTTACTCAGCCAACCGCCATTTTTCTCCCCAACCTTCACTTTCACGGACCCGTTCTCACAACTATTCCATTTATGACTGAAATCTCTTTCATCTGTTCAGATAGAGGAACTCGAATTTCTGTCATAGTAAGCGTACCTAATTCAGAGTTATGGTTAACTTTAGTATTGTATGCAAAACTTTAGTATTGTATCTTACTCAGATGAAATTGCTTTTTCTGTATCGAAGATTAAGGATTCAGTTCTGCTAACACATTCTATGGAGTTTGGACCGGAACAATTTGTGCATGAAATATATTTCTCCATGCAGAGGTGAAACGCACAAAGTAGCTCGCGGGGCCACTAGTATTGACATAAACATACCTTTTTCGAGTATCGGAAGGGTCCATCCTGGTTAGCAAGTAAGAAAACAACAGCAGAATAAAGTATAATGTAGCGTGTCCCGCTCTATGGGCACCAGACCCAAGAGCTCCAGCGTGTTCGACTCAGTTCTAGCTGAAATCCGTGAAAAAAAAAACTTTCTACAGTTCTTCCAGTGGGAACACGAAGAGAACTGGTAAACAACTTCTCATATCGAAACAACACCAGATGGCGATTAATGCCATCAAACGGACGCGTAAGATGACCTTGGCAGATAACTGTGGGCGAGCAAAAAGCTGGGCACCAAGGGAAGGCCCAAAGAGTGGAGTTAAATGATGCAACAGACCTATCCAGGAATGTAATGGAATACGAAAATAAATAAGTGGCGAGCAAAAAGAAAGGACAGAAGAGGAAGAGAAAACCAGCATGAAATCACAGTTGGCTGATAACAGCTTCGAATACAGCTAAATCCTGCTGATCGATAATTAATAGAATGAACATTTGTGCAAATGTAGCACGAAACAAACGACCTGCGCACAAAAATCAAAACTGAAATGTCGCCACAGGGAAAGGGCACTCTCCGTGGGACAGCACATCGCGATTAGCGGTCACAATNGATAACACCACAGCGATTGAATTCAACATGATTGCATGATCTCTATAGAGAAAATGAGTCAACTCAATCGCAACTCAAATCACCTGTCAGAACAGGAATATGTCGCCACTTGCTTCCGAAAAAACTAACTCAAACTTGAGAGAAAAGTGAGCACCTCGCGACCCGGTTTGGAGCGCGGTGAAACTGTCTTTTCGAACGGAAGGCACTACTCAGAGCAAATCAAATAGTTTCTCACCAAAACAATGGAGTTGACGAAGGGGACATCGAGGAATTCACCGGATGTACTGGTATCCCATCTCCCTTTCCTTTCAGATATTTCGGAGAATTTTTAAGAAAAAGGCGTGAACGAGCAATTTCTTTCAGTTTTTTGAGAACCACAACATCAAAATTACTCTGGATTCCACTCGCAGAGTACTTTTGGAAAGAAGACACTTTGTTGCTCTTAACCCAAGTTGAACGGCGGCGCAAAGATGACGCTTCAGTAAAGCTTAGAATCTGCTCTGTGCCATATGCGCCTCCTGGATTGCTGCACGACCGAAATCCCGTGATCAGAACGAACTCCTCTATAACGCCAAGCCGATTCTGATGCAGAGCCGTACACTATGTTATAGAGCAAATCAAGTGCTATATCACACATAAGTTTCAGCTCGTAGCATTGAGCTGAGGTATAGCTTCGAGAGGTTTTATACCAGATACACCCGAGCGCCCGGAGGTGTTCGCTACTCTCTCAACTTTGAGTTATTACAGAAACAAATGGAGACGTATCCCTGATCTGATAGGTGTTTTGAGTTGCTATTAAGTTGGCTCAGCACTGCCACAGAGGTCATGCCATTACGTGGAATCCAGCCGCTGTGGCATACACTGCGTTTCATAACTATACGTCCACATTATTTTTTGCAGCTGTATGGGATGCAGCGACTTTGGGATTTTTTCATGATTGCCAATAGGTTCAGCGGACAAAATAACCAAGGGGCACAAATTTCTACACCGCACACTTATTTCCAGAGTTTTAGAATTCGGTGTTACCGTTTTTCCCACGTTTCATATCTATACGTCTACTACCGAATAATGAGAATTGATGAAAGTTTGTGGTCTCAGCTTGGGTGGGCAAGGATGGCAATTGGTGGATTCAACATTTTTCGCCATACGCCTTGCAGTACACTCCTAACCACAGAAGAAAGAACTCAGATCAGCGCTCGAAACGATACCGGACTATGCAGGCGAGCCAGTGGGAGGAAGATTGGTCGTACTCACTTCCTGATTTCCACTTATTTGCGAAATTCGCATGGATACAATAAGAAGAAGGATAATAGATGCGGAACATTTTGCAGCTCACGACGAGAGGCAGATATACAGGCGAATGTACAACAGTTGCTTGTCTCCCCAACAAGATCCGAACAGAACTAAAAGTTACTGTCTCGAAGAGCACCGACTGGAGAGCGCTCCACCGCAGCGGAAATAATGCTTTAGAGGTTGTGA
This sequence comes from Ancylostoma ceylanicum, assembly GCA_000688135.1. Classification (NCBI taxonomy): domain Eukaryota; kingdom Metazoa; phylum Nematoda; class Chromadorea; order Rhabditida; family Ancylostomatidae; genus Ancylostoma; species Ancylostoma ceylanicum. Next base: position 1,412,922 of record JARK01001360.1, on the reverse strand, counting down.
AGAAGGGTCCAGGTCTGACTTTCCGTCACAAGACGGCTCAGCTAGAGTTTGCTTGACGGAACACGACAACAGATTGGAGTACGGTGGTGGTAATTTTTTACATCAGTGTAATACGAATGGGGCTTTGAGGAATGCTTTCAGATCATCTCCACAGAAGAGCAGAAGTTTAATTTGGATGGATCTGAAAGCGTGGGAAGCTAGTAGAGCGGTTTGTCGAAGAACCTCACTACCATCAGTCGCTGCAACTTCGGAGGGGGATCATTGATGGTTTAGGGTGACTTTTGTGCCGGGAGTAGACTAGAGATAGTTTTCGCTTTGTGTCGATCGGATTCGACGGAGTGCCAGAACACCCTACAGAGTTATTTACTGTCGTTTTGAGGGGGTTATCGTCGACACAAGCATACCTTCCCTTAGGATAACGCCACAGTGCATGCCGGATAATTAACCAAAACCTTGCTCTCGGAGGATAGAGTGAACGTCGTGGATTGGCCTACATATAGCACGGACCAGAATTCAATAGAGAATCCGTGGGGGATCCTTGCACGAAAGGTTTGCGAGGATCGTCGCCACTTTCAGACGACTGATGAGCTGAAAACTGCAACTGTCGACGCCTGTGAAGATGTAGAGGTCAACTTCCCAAAACATCTGGTGAACAGTATGCTAAATAACCTCTTTGAAGAGGCTTCTAGGCAGGAAGAGCCAATTGGCTATTAAACATGTTACAAAGTAGTGTTGTTTCACTGCTAGATTGCTCAGAAATTGTACTGTTCGCGAGTGGTCGTATAGCTATGAAACGTTGGGTAAATTGATAAGTTCGAAATTGAAACATAGAAGGAAAGCTAGCGCAGTGAAAAATAGTGCTTCAAGGTTATTCTTATCCCTGAATCTAATGGTTGAAACAGAAGAAGTCTCTCTCAGCTGCATCTTCTAGTAGTGCAAAAAGTAGCGTGGACGTATAGTTATGAAACGCAGTGTACTAAATATGCTGTGCAAGAACTTATGGCGCACCCTGTAGAGAAAAGCTCGTAGCGCGTTCTAGCCCCGAGCAATTCTTCGCTTACTACCGTAAAAGGCTCAAACTAACGATAAATGAATATCTCAAGACTACTCGCAGAGAACAGTACTCTAATCGAAAATGATGAAGATAAAGCTAACTTATTCGCTGAGAAATTTCCAATCCACATGCAAGACTCCCTTCTATTCCAGCATAGACTTCACACCTTCCACCAACAAATCTCTCAATTGGATAGATATTTCAAGTGAACAAGTGTATGGCGTTCTTCACTAAATTCCTGGAAGAGTATCTACATCGCCAGATGAAATTGCCTACTGCCTACATCTTTTTGAAGAAAGCAGCATCAGGGGTAGATTATGCCGCAGCTCCCTTGACACTACTTTTCAACAGATTTTTATTTCATGGAGAGGTACCGCAGCTATGGAAGATAGGGCTAGTCCGCGCGATACGTAAGAAAGTAAGCTAAATTTCTGTTGAGAACTACCAACCTATATGACTGACTACCTCCACTAGTAAAGTCATGGGGCGCATAATGTGCAAAAAAGTTAGGAAATATCTCACTAAGAACGACCTTCTGCCTTCTTGCCAGCATGGGTTCATGGATAGAAGATCTGCTGTCACTGCCCTATTATCTACAGTTCCTGTTTGGCATAGAGTAGTTGACAAGGGGGATATGTGTCGGCCTGCTACATCGACTATGCCAAAACTTTTGACTCCATATCCATCCCTGTGTTATTCGAATAACTAGGTTTTTTTGGTATTAAAGGATGTTTTCTAAGATTCTTACAGGTATTTCTCTGTGAGAGTTGCCAAATAGCTATAGTCAACGAATCGTAGTTCGCAGCTAACGAGTGGTTTTCCTCAGGGAACATGCTTGAGGCCCCTCATGTTTCTGATGTTCGTTAACGACCTGACGACCTTCCTTCCCCGCGGTACAATCTGCTCAGTGTACGCTAACAATCCAAAAATTTATGCTGTAAATGATCCTGCGAAATTACAAGATGCCTTGGATAATAAAACGCTATCGCGCTGTCACATGATCCGCGACCAAACCTAAGTATACTGACCAATTTGAATACGACGTGTATATTAACGAAATCTTCACTAACCGAATCCGGTCAAACCATATCCAGAGAGGCTTCGAATCGCGCGATCCAGTGTTACTGTTTCATCTTTTCACAACTTATGTTAGACCAATTTTGGAATATTTCTCGGCTATCTGGTCTCCATACAAAACTTGTCTAATTGAAGAAATTGAGAGTGTTCAGAGAAGTTTTACCTGAAAAAGCTCAACACTCACTCGCTAACCTTCCGCAGAAAACTTGAAGATTACGGATCGATGTACAAATTGATCACGAATGAGTTAGAACTAAATCTCTCACACCTTTTTCAAATGTCAAAATCAATCGGATTTATAAGAGGACATGCATATAGGCTGAGGTCGGAGAAACCGAACACTCGTCCTTCTCATGGATGGTTTCTAGCCAGAGCGATACCTTTATGGAATCATTCTATCTCATGGAATTATTTTGGAAGTTGATCCAGCATTTTTCAGATGGATGCACTCTTACACGAATCGGAGACATTTAGATGGTTGCCATGAAAAACTCGAAAAAGAATGACGACGACTTGTATCATAAAAACAATGATATCTCCTTCTTTATGACTTGCTTGCTATGACGTTAATAACAGTATGAAAACTCGTTAATACGTTTATTCTCGTTTTGTCTATCCTCCTATTCTTTCGCACTTACCCAACTTTCTTCAGCTCTCCCCCTCTTTATCGGTGAAGTCACTACGCCAGCTTCGCATGCACTGTTCAGAAAAACTAGCTCTCCCCCTCTTTATCGGTGAAGTCACTACGCCAGCTTCGCATGCACTGTTCAGAAAAACTAGAACTTCCTTGAAGCAAACATCGCATTGGACACTCCTCCCCAGGGGATTGCCCCTGAGTAATCGCCTGAGGTTCGTACTAGATCAAAGAGTTTCCATGGAGCCCGCCCCGCTATGTGCTTGCACAGTTGGGTGCTCAGACGTGTGTGTCTCTAAGAGCGTCATTTCGAAGTGATGTTAGCATGAGTAAACGTATCTCTTTCTTTCAAAAAAAAAACCTTCAAACAGAGTGTGAGCATGATCGTAGTCAGTCAGTTAATCTTGAGCGAATTATTGTCTTGAATCATGCTTTTCATCTCCTACTGACCTTATTGAATAAATAAATCAATATTGCTGTGGTATTGGTCCTGGTTTTGCAATGGTTGTCAACTGTTCTGAAACGTTTGGTGTGAGATTACAACGTGTAATAAATTTTGTTTTCACTTCCTATCTTATTCAACAGAGGAGCGGTCGAGGTCCGTGAAACTTTGAAGTGAGGCTTGGTAGCCCAAATACTGGGCTACCAAGGTGAGCTGGGACTGGATCTGCGAACATGATTTCTGGCAGAACCGTGCAGCAAAACAATGATGATGCAGCACTTCTTTTGGCAGTTGTTTTCAGCAAAAGTACGAATAAATTAGGGCTGCTCATGTGGATGAGGACATGTGCGATTGGCTGCACTGTGGAGCTAAAGTAGCGGCATCTCCACGGCGAAGTATTGACAAGTGCGGGAATAGAATCGGTGATTCAGCAGCACTTATCGGTCTACAAGACGAGAAAGACCTTTCGCTCATGATTCGAGTTTATCGCTGTAGCCAAGCGAGCGTATACTGGCTTCCTTTCGGTGAAGGCGCAATTCCGGGCACATCCAGCCGATCAATGTTCCACAGTTCCGATCACCATGACCTCCCGCCGGAAATCATCGATGACGCCAATTTCCCGGTGGGTGATTTTGACTGCTAAGCCTCGCACATTCCCGGATAAAATCCCACATTTTTTATGGGCACGGCAATGCATTTTTGAGCGTAACATATCAAAGTTAATTCACGCGGTACGAGGTTCACTGACCGTTTGGGTCACAATGGCCACATAAATTCCGTTAGTCGTGGAGTCAGTAGTCCAGAGGTATGGCGGCACACTCTGAGGACATCGAGTGTTGTTGGATGAGGGTTCGAAACCCCTGATGGGTAGAAGGTTTTGATAAAGCCTCATCATTCAAGGACCAAGGTTGTCAGTTAGCTCGTAGCTTGTTCACGGTTGCAAACCAAAGCTGACAGTTAACTACGACCTTCGACTCATCGTTTCATCGTCGTTTTAAGAGGTTTACTACCACCTGTTTGTGCTGTGATGTTTTCGGTTCTCAAATGGGGTAATCAGGAAAGCTCCTATTGGGAAGCAGTAGCAGCGGATTAAGAAACGCCACTACCCCGCCCTCTGTTCAGGAATGCCGCCCCTGATAAATTGGATCTTTATAGGCTGATCCCTGCGAAGACTTCTTCCAGTTTGTTTGCGGCAAGTGGATCGGACGCGTTGGAGAACCGAAAACCAGCATTACGCATTTCAACGCCATGTGGAAATTGTTCAGAAAACAGGAACAAGGTACATCTGAAATTTTTCGCGACCATCAACAATTAAATCACACCAGCCTGATCGTCCGGCTAACGCCGGACTCCCAGGCTTCTTATGGTGCTCGCTTCGCTCGCATTGTTTTAGTATAGCACATTCCACACACCATGTCGGCCACTCCTCACCCTATCGGTACTCATGTTTTTCATATCTTCCCATTTCTCGACGTCAAAGCACCCATTCATGCTGGAGACAAACCGACTAACTTTATTTTACCATGTATAGCAGCCGAAATACTCCGCATCCAGATGAAGAGAGAAGCTAGCACACAATAGAGGCGCTGCTGAACTGTGTTATTTAGTTTTTACTCACTGTATGTAATTGGACGCTTTTTATGTAATTGTCGCCAACATCTTCTCTCGCCAATTGCCTTGCCAAACACCCGGAAAATGTGTCGCCAACATCTTCTCCCGCCATTTGTATCGCCAAACGTACTTATGGTCCATTCTCCCGGAAAATTTCTTGCCAAGCGAGATTTTAACCCGTAAAATGTCTTGCCAAACACATTCTCTCGCCAAATAGGTCGCCATTGAACTTCAGAGCTGGACCATCCACACCACAGGCCGCTGCCGTCATGGGTGCCGAATGAAGCCTGTAAGCAACTCGTCATCCGCCTTCAAGCCATACTACGGTAACGGCGAGGCGGCATTCTCAAGTGTTAGCAGTCACGTGCATAGTGTGAATCACCGCGCACGTAATCATTGACAGTGTGAGTAGACTGCTTCTGGAGCTGTCAAAAAGAACCGTCGATTGGTTACGTATGCATCGTCGCGTGGATTCAAGATCAAGGAACCAGACTGCAATGGATGACTTGTCCGACCTGATCCTCGAAGAACTCATTCTGCTCGACAGATCATCGACGTCGCTGCAGTTCGTGACGACACTGGAGAAACTGATGAGCGCAGTAAATGCTCTAGCAAATACGTGTTGTACTCAGGTGAGTCGTTTAAAGGGCGTGTACATGAGCACGTCAGTGTTCTCGAGAGAGCGCATCGCGGACAGTTCTGTTTAGGGATCGACAAGTATATCGAAAAGGACAAGTGAGGAGCTTATGCGACTTGGGTGTGCTGTGGCAGACCACGCTTTTGTTGCTGAGCTCGCCAACCTGGATAAAGTCGGCGACTACCTGAATGGATTATCTCAACTCGTAACTAAATATACGGCTGACGTGCTTGATGGTTTCAAGAGCGGACCATGATGATCGGTGCATGCGGGAGTTCGGTGTATTATCACCTTGTTCGGACTTATAACGTATCTCTCACATTCACTCTACATCAATCAATCATCAATCGCATCAATCGACAATGTAAATCATTTAAGCCGGAAAATACGATAACATGACAGAACAGTCACGTCCTTCCTGAGCGAATGAGAGCTACCAGAGCAGCAATATGATATATGATGAGGTCTTTTGTGATAAGTCTCAGAGCGCCCATGAGCTCATCTCTGTTGTTCATTTCTGAGGACTGTCGCTTTATCTCCAAGGGCTAAGGGCTAGCCGGCGTGGTTAGCGCGTTTTTTTTGATTCATGACTTCGGCTAACCTAAACTTTGGTTTGGCTAGCCAAACCAACGTAGCCGGCGCGGCTAGCCTAGCCAAACCTGTGGTCTGCGCTGCAGACGTCCCGTAAAAATTGTCCGTAGGCACAGAAAACCTTTCCGACAGTAATCATAAATTACGAAAGCGTCCAGTCCGATTTTGATTTCGCCAGATTTCAGCTGCTATCCAGCCAAAGCACGATTGTCCCGGTGCCAAATAGATGGAAAGTTATTGTTATTGTACATATATGATAGGTCGTCAAATCAAACAATAACGATTATTTGGTGGAATTTTTTGAGTGCGATCGACGTTGGCCTCCAGAAATCAGGCTAGGAGAGTTTTTGAGGTGTTTTTAGTAGGTTTTCTTTTTTCCTTTGGGAGGAATTGGTTGTGTTCCTGTATTTATTGTATTTGCTTGCATTCTCCCTTTTTGATATCTGGTTTTTGTTCTTCGAAATAGGTTTTACCGTGATTTCATTTCTTCAAATGCAGGCTTTCAATAAGCGGTTTTACCTTTTCTGTTGAAACTGTTTTTTTTTTGTTGCCAGTCGCTTCTGGGTTCACGTCGACTATGGTACTGTTTGTGTTTACTCTTTTTGAAGGTGTTGGAGAGGGTATACGTCTATTCTGTCAACAACGGTGAGTTCATAACTGAATGACTATTGTTTCAAAACATCCATCTTTTTTAATGTCATAGTTTGTTCTCATCTAGTAGGTTCTTCCTCGACTGCTCAAAACGCACTGCGAGCTCTCCATTTTCAAGTTTTACAGAATTATAGACGACTCACATTTTTCCGACCTCTGATGGCATCTCCGAGGAAAGTTGCTGACCTAGGCGAATCGTTAGTTCAATGAAATCGAGATGAGATGCCAACACAGGTCGGAATGATGTAGAAAATCATTAATTTTGTACGAAATAGAAAAGAAAGTGCTTGACAGCGCAAAGGCAGTTGAGAAAGAATGGAGTAAGTTGAAAACATCCTATGAAATAAAAAATATTTTCTACAAATAGTCATTCGATTATGAATTCGTCCTTGTTGACATATGGGGCGAGAAGTCTTCAAATCCTGCAAGAAAGAAAAAAAAACGCCCTTCAGCGGGCCCAGAAGTGAAAGGCAACAACAACAACAAAAAAAACACAAAGACAAGAGAAACTACTCGTTGGAAACCCGCATTCAAAAGAACGGAATTCTGGCGAAGTAATTCTTAAGAAACTAACAACAGGATATCAAAGAAGAAGAATTCAAGCACATCAAATGAATTCCAGGAAAAAAATGAAGAAAGCCCGTAGAAGCACCTCAAACACTCATCTTATTCTATTTCGTGCGCCTTTCCATTCTAAAATTCCCTAAAAGTGTTCGTCCTCTCTATCCTCGACACATGCCAAGCATTCAGAAACGCTAAGCCCATTCTAATCACCACAAAATACGAGCTGCAGCCGCTATTCGGGATACTGTAACTTGCCATGTACGTGCACACACAGCACGGCCTGAACTAGCTAACCATACGCCTAAAATCTTGCCCATGGCTAGGCTAGCCGCGCGGTTGGCTAGCCCAAACCACAGTTTGGGTTTCGGCGCAGTTTCATGAATCCCAGCACAAATTTTGTTTTGCAAACTTCCATTTCTAACCTTTAGCGGATTTTGGAGCTGTTCAATAGGTGAATAATTAGCTATCAGTAGGTGAATAATTATTAGGTTGTTGCAAAATCGATGTCGGATTTTGACAGTTGGACTTTGTATTGTACCAACTCGGCAAAAACTGCACCTTTCCTGCCGACTCAGCACTCATTTGAATCGACACATCCTTGCCATCTTTCAGCTAAGTTTTTGTCCCATCACACCAGAAGCCAAGCGTTTTGGACCCAGAAATATCGGCGAGGTCGTTTTGAAGTAGTGTGTTTTTGCGGCTTGCTCTTCCTCTTAGAGATGAGTCCCACCGCATGAATTTACGGTCATCGGTAGGGGAACAGTCCGCTGAGCAAGGCATATAAGGGAGAGTCTCGATCTCCGCCTGCATCTACTTTCAGAACGTCTTGAGTGAAAAGTGTGCTCGTGAGCAACTGTGAAATACTGGAGGGCAATCGAATTCGATCCACTTGTTCAGCTTTATCGTCGTGCTTGTTCATCCGATAGCGCCAAAAATAATAGAATAATGAACCTCAAGGCCACCTTCGAGGTACTGAACAGGTCTCCTGGTGATGGCTTCTACCAGTGCTTTCAAAACGGCGTTGACGTCATCAAATTTTAGTCCGTGACTCAGAGGCATGTGTCTCCAACACTAAATGACTTGGACCAACACTGGGCTACCACTTCGTTGAGCATTCCCTCCTGCATAGGCTGGCAATATTGCATGTCCAAACCACTCTCTTCCTATCGAGTTCAAGTCCACGAAACAGTTTGAGAAGAATTTTAGCGGACGAGTACTTTTTAATTCAAGCCCGAAAACCACAGGAAGAGAATGTGGATATGAATAAAAATGAATATGCAGAAGGAGGAAGAAATGGGCTTTGGAACAAGTACAACATATATGGTGGAAACACCACTTCGCATTCTAAAACATTATTCCAAAGTTTGTGGTCCGAAAATCCGACATCGATTTTGCAACAACCTAATAGCTATATTTTACACCATGTATATATATATATATATAT
>JARK01001360.1:1336873-1368512 GCA_000688135.1 Ancylostoma ceylanicum | reverse complement strand
AGTTACAGGCTAGAAGTGGCGCTCGAAGTTCGTGTCGGGCGAATATTCCATCGAAGATAAAGACAGCTCGGGGAGCCCGATGGGGTCAGATTTGGACTTGCTGTGGAGACAGGTAGAAACCGATCCGTATCAAAACACTCAAATTGGCAGTCGCTCTTGTGACGAGTCAGTTCATGGTTGTTCGCCGGCTGAAGTCGATCGGCAAGGCGCGAAAACTCAGTCGATGAGTACCACATGCTCTGATGCAGTATCGCATGGACCGCTGCGCTGATATGTCACATTCTGTTCACACGATGAAGTGCACCCACACGTGGCTTGAGTACCCATTCACCAAGGATGAGAAGTAGATTTCCTACTCTAACTTTTGCCGTCGTGCCTCCTGGATTGACAAAGGTGCAGGTGCAGGAGGCATCCCTAAACCCAACGCACACGCTGAAAAGGTTATGCTCTGCATCTGTTGGAGCGTTCACGGCGTTGACTGCTGGGAGCCGCTCGCCGAAAGATCTATAGTGACCGCAGACGTCTACTTTGAGCGACTGAGGAATTTCAAGGCAAATCTCGAAAATGCGCGCCCACAGCAGCACAAAGTCTACTTCTATCACGACAGTGTCCGAGCACACATAGCAACAACGGCCAATGTCGAACTAATCAAGTTAGGATGCACCATTTTACCACATTTTCCGACATTCCGTATTCCTCGTACCTGGCTTACTCGGATTACCACGTTTTTCCCCATCTCCAACATCATCTCCTTGGTCAAAAAGTTCAAATCCGCGACGACATCGAAAAGACACTGGAGCACTTCTTCGAGAAGTGTTCCCCAGCATTCTGGAGCAGGGGCACCTACGATATGTCTAAACGTTGGCAGAAGACCAGCAATGCTTTTGGGGCATGACTCAAATGATTCACACTTATCGTTTAAAAATTGCAAGAGAAATAAAAATATTGTCAATTTGTCCGAGAACTTTCGACTCAACCAAATATTTGCCTCCGCAATCCACCGCCCGTCTGCTGAGCCGCGCCGCTCTTCCTACGCATTATCATGCGTGCTGCGACGTGGCTCAGTCGACGCGCAGTAAGGCGTGAGGCAAGAATTTTTTTTTTTAAATTTTAATCAACATAAGGGCAGTTCATACTGGATGCGTGCGACTGACGCGCGTGCGACTATATGATGAAGAATAGAGGCCAGTCGCAGTGCAGTCCCACGTGTTCATAGCCTCGCGACGGCCGCGCGTTCTTTTCATTGAGGCTTTTAGGCCGCGTTGACCGGTCTTCAAAGAAAATCTCCCGCAAATGGATGCGTGCGTCTGGAATTCGCACGCATGTTGCATCTGATATAAATTGCCCTTTAGTGGACTCAGCTACAAGCATTTTTCCTCTTCATTCATCAGACAATAATTTGAAATGCTTCGTTCATGAACCTGCGGCAAATCATGCAGTATATTAGAAGTTTCAACATGTCACTACAAAATGACTTACTAGATATATGGTTAAAATCCAGATTCCTTGTTTAAGGCTGCATCTTTCCGCACTATCCAGGAGCGACTTCGTCTTCTCGCTAATAGCGTCTGCTCTTTGACGACGTAGTGAGTTGAATACTGACAAGTAGAACATTGAGGAGGCGAGGGGGATTGCGTAGAAGATGTAGTTGGAAATCTGAAAAATTCTGGCGAAATTATTTGCTTTATTCAATCTAGCTGCAAATACGATTTGATTTTCCAACGATCGCGGCATTATCATTTGTGACAACATCATGACTAAGGCAAAGCCATTAAGGAGATTTTGAAAAATCCTTACTGAATTTTACTTGAGACCCCGTCGAAAAGTTACAACCTGAACTTTTCGCGTGCATCAGATTTTTGGTCGTATTGTGGCATGCATTGGAGAAACTTTCTCAAATCGAGCTGATGAGATCCTAATGAACCTGTGGAGGAAAAATCCCAGTCGAAGAAATACCTGCATGAATATGACGTTGTCGACGTAGTCTACCATGACATTCGATTCGAATACACGCGTGGATCCGCTCAGTTCGAAAACCGCAACGCTCACTACCACTGATACAACAAGACATCCTACGAGAACATAGCGAAGTGTCTTCCTAAAATGCTTTGACTGTGATTAAAGCTTTGCAAATTTACAGAAAGCAGCAGGTACCTGTTCATGAGAGTTTCATTCAGACGAGGAGAAGAGAAGGCGGCGAAACGATTCAGTCCAAGGAAGAATATCAGTATAGTAGAGAAGTAGGAAATAATCAGGTCGATCAGCAACGAGGCTTCATTGACTCCAGGAGCATGAATCCCAACGCCTTCGACAACGACAGCAAATACAATCTCGCATAAGTTTCCAACAACCATTGTCAGAGCAAAGAGACCGATGATCGCGTAAAAAGAGTGCTAAAGCGACATGTTCACAATCTATTTATCATTTTGTAACATCACTTGAGTTCACAGCAATTCTTTTGCGCTATGCATTCTTTCACAGACATGAACATTGTGAACGAAAAGTGAAACTGAACGTTATCAGCCACGTTTTCATCGACATTTTTTNGTTTTTCCCCATCTCCAACATCATCTCCTTGGTCAAAAACTTCAAATCCGCGACGACATCGAAAAGACACTGGAGCACTTCTTCAAGAAGTGGTACCCAGCGTTCTGGAGCAGGGGCACCTACGATATGTCTAAACGTTGGCAGAAGACCAGCGATGCTTTTGAGGCATGACTGAAATGATTCACACTTATCGTTTAAAAATTGCAAGAGAAATACAAATATTGTGAATTTGTCCGAGAACTTTCGACTCAACCTGATACATGGTGTTCCGCTAACACGTCCTACACTTGGTAGCTGATCATTCCGGTAGAATCTTTCAGTACATTCTGGCAATGAAATACGAGACCATGCCCGATTATGACAAGCTCACAAAAATGCTGGAAAGCTGTAACCCACCTGATGTTAAAAGCACAGATCCCTATGACTGGCAGATAACCCCGTGAGTTTCTCGTCGTTTTTCTTTTCTTTTCTTCCTGGACTTTATGCTTAGAGCCGTATGAAATCCAAACGTGAGTTTCTCGTCGTTTTTCTTTTCTTTTCTTCCTGGACTTTATGCTTAGGGCCGTATGAAATCCAAACTTTCAGAAACTTCAACACAGTTTAGTTGGTTTAAAAACGTATTCGAAAATTTCGAGCACTCAAAAAACATTTTCCCACAATCGTTCTTTTATTTCATTTATTACGAGTTTTCTTAATACATGTGTTAGTTCACTCATTCGTCCCTACGTCCACTCCTCATCCCATCAAAAAGAAGCCGAACTGAGGTGCCAACATCGCCATAGAATAAACTGCCATCACCCTGGTCCTTTGTTGCAGTTTGCTTGCATAATGTTAATACTTGTTTGAATTAGTAGAGAGGCTTGTTGGTTGTTTCCTTTGGCGCATGTTTCATGCAATAAATAAATAAATAAATAAATAAATTGGAGCTTTGCACCTGGGCTGCGGCATGGGCGAGCTCTGCGATCGGTCATTTGTGCCAATGGGCGTTCCGCAGGTCCCTGTCGCTCCATCTTTCCCAGGTGCAATGCTCAGCTACTCGGAGGCGACGTTGGCACTCTGTGCTTAACAGCATGCGATACCCAGCGGCAGAAATAAGGGAGACTTTCAAAGGGCACTTCACTGGTTGTTCTCTTTATCCAAAACAAGAGTGGTGATGGTCCAGTACCATAGCAAGAGCCTAACGTTGGCCCAAGCGTCTTGAATGTCTTCACAGGTATCTGCCGCAATGTGTTTTGGTGGTGAATGCTCGGTAAATGCCCATATTTATTGTGACAATACCCAACTCATTTGGTTTAAAGGTGCCAGCTGGAGCATTTCGTGCAGCGAGAACAGATTGTCGAAGTAGAAAAGGTTCGTCTTTTTCATCACGACAACAGTAACTCTATAGGTGATCTGGGCAACTGCAGAATAAATTCACTGTTGAATCGATAACGCTTTCAGCCTGATTCCCCGAAGAAGGACAACAGCCGAGTTTCGCTAGTGACAGACCCCGATAAGCCGAAAGCGTGACCTGCAAGAAGAAGAATTGTGTCGAATATTTACCTTCAAGATAATGAGATATTGTCATCAACTACTATATCTACAGCAAATAACATGTTAAATGTGCACTTAGAAGATGACATTCTTCTGCTGGCTTTCCTTTCGCTTTAGCTGGACCATTTTTACTGCTAATTCAGTCGTTGTTTGCTTCTGAACTTACATACTTGAAACAAGATTTCGGATAAAAAATGCAAATGAAAGTGAAAGCATGATTAGGTATGGAGGCAATAAGGATTACATAAATGAGGAATTGGCACGAACATGGCGTACAAAAAAAGATTAATGGAAGTTATTAGCGTTCTCATTGGAAGATTATTTCTACCCGTTGGTTACTTCCTCGTTCACCCTCTTCCACTCAATATGTGCCTTACTCATTTCAGCTCAAACTTTCTTCAGGCGCGTATACGACCTAGTAATGACTTGCAGGGGCACCCGATATACGAAACCAACAGTTCCTCCCTAGATTCCTTTGGCATGTACCAATTTATATACCCATCCCGGAAGGAGGCTACAACAGGTGCCTATCTGGTCCAGCGCGTTGAATTTGCGCTAAAAGACCGCCTGTTCGACCTGCTCAGACTCGTTGTCATCTGCATGAGAGTAAAGATGCAGCGCGTGAATGCCTTGTACGAAACTGGAAGAGATGGCTGTTGGCAGTTGGCTAATTTCCCTTTGCAGTTCTTTTTAAAGAGAAGGACACTAAAGGATTTTTTTCCAGAAGACTGGTACTCCGCATTCTGTTATTTGGCGCCAGTATCGCTTTACCAGAGCGCTATATAGAGTGGGTCCACGTGTCTGTAAAAGCTCTATGGTGATTCCTTCTGCTCCAGAAGCTTTTTCTCGTGGATAAGTGCTATATACTTCAGGCATCAGGAACTAACGTGACCGCTTCCTCCGGATGCTGCATTTCAACCGACGAATTCAGATTTGATTTGAACGGTCTGGGGCCGTATCCAAGAACGTTGAAAATATGGGTTAAATGGAATAAACCGGCAACAGTGGGCGTGGCCGCAATTTCCTGCGATCCAAGAAAGTTTATCCACCGAAATTTCTCCTCCCAACGGAAAAATATTAATTTGCACGAAATCGTCTGGATATATGGGTTGAATGAAGAAATTGTTCACTAGGAAGTACTCGAAGTACTCCTTCCATCAATAGGCGATGGTTTATTTTTGTTAGACATTCCGACAGTAATCTTTCTAAGAGAATTGTGGTTTCAATTGGTCCGTGAGGCAGTACCTGTGATATCACACCTACGTACCTGCAGAAATCTGGGGTTTAATATGCAGGGAAATGGGAGTGTCCAAGTTTGGGATAACCTCTTGGTGAAGTTCGCAAGGATGCGATTTACAAACTCAGTTGACTCTTCTTGGGCATGGTGATTTAAGACTTCTGATCAAAAGCATACCTCTCAAACGCATTTTCTAATGTTAAAAGAAGAAGCTTTCCCATGTGGAAGAGAAATCTGGATATCTGTAGAGGAGAGACAACAAATGAATCACCATCACTGTTGAAAAATGTCCCAAATTTGTTTGATTATATAGATTACGGGAGCAGCTAGTTCAATAATCATATCCATTCCCTGAATGGAATTGTTGTTCAGGCAATAGCATACTAACGCCTTTGTTTAGAGATAATAGAAGATCTGCTTCCATCGCAAACCAGTGGACATTTTCGAATCTTCGCGTTGAGACGGAAAGCTCGTCCGCGGGTATGCACCCCAAACTGGACAAATCGTTCTTGGATTGGAGGATTGGAAATGTCGGCAAAACGCGGTTACATTCCCGTCTGAATTTCATTTCCAACGGATATGTTCTTGGATAAGGCTCCTGGACCCGTATCCAATGTATTTGACCGCGGGAGGGAAAACACAGCGAGTATATATATCCATTCCCATTCGTTTTTATCCAGTCTGCTATCCAATATAACTCATCCAAATGCATACGTGCTCATTTCTTGGCGCAAGTGTGGTGTCTCGGTGAGAGGCAACGAAAAAATGAAGATGGAGTAGATCATGGGTCGTTATCATGTGGAAATCGACCGGATAAAGATAACCTGCAGTGAAATGAGTGGATTTGTATATCCAAGGATATATTTTTATTGGATAGCAGATTCTCGAAACCGCTGTAACATATCCGGTAGAACGTGTTTGTCCGACTGGATATATTGGATACGGGCCCTGGAGTGGAAGCTTGCCATGATAGCTTCCATTCCTAGATGAAACGAGCAACGTGATCTGTCGAACGCCTTCAAGCAAGAGATAACAAGTGAATAACGTACGATGTTCTGCTAACGCTCGCTTTGTCTCCTCCAATCTGCGCAACTACTGTTCAGGTTTACGGGATCTTTAGAGGGCTTCTCCTGCATTACACGGTCAGAATTGTGAACTCCATATGTTTTGCTCGCCGATCCATTATCTTCGTTTCTCACGGAGTGTTCGAGTAAAGTGTTAGGTGCAATACGTGTCGTGGTTAGGAGCTACATTTAGCAACCTTGCGATTATTTTGATCATGCCAACTATGTAGATGTTTGTGGTCCTCGTTCCTGTCTCCTGACATGTAGAACCTCTCATTACTGGCACACGTTGAGATCGCTTCCTTGTCGTTTACAAACGATAGTCGTTTTCTGTATCCAATGAAGGGACTACTAGGTCCATCATGAACATTCTGTTGCAGAGGCCGTGGTCAGGCTCATGGTAGTATCTCCACCTTCGCTCAGACGAAATGACTGCTGCCGTGGAAGGAATGGTTGATTTTACAGAAATTCGCCGTTCTAGCCTTTCTTCTAGGCTTTCTCCTGTTTCGTTCCTTTCTTGTGCCGAACTCGTTCCTACATAGATCTCTCCTGCTTCTGGGGATCTACCATCTCATTGAAGTCTTCACTTATGTATGATGACATGGTTACTTTCCTGGGAGAAGACGATGTTCTCGTTTCTCCTCTTTCTCGGCAGTCGCAGCCTAGACTTGTCTAAGTATATAATTGTATATTTTTCTCTAAAATATGTAAAACTTTGCGAATAAAATTGCCGACAACTGCGCGACATACATATTTTGTAGACCTTCGAAATATTCGGCAAATTCGAACCGGTATACTTTTCATGATGAGTTCGGCATAGGTATCGGCACAAAAGCAGGGCAGTGGTGCACTTAGCTTTAGTATTCCAACATTGAACCATCTTTCTCTTATTTCTGTGAGCATCTAGGGACCGTTACAATTTTATCGGTGTAATCCAGTCTGGAAAAGGCGTTCACTATCTAATAATTGGCAACCGCCAGTTTTTGACCCCTGTTTCACCATCCTCGAACCTATATTCGAGGAATAACCTCCAGTGTTTCGTTCTTCACCCTTCCCTTTTTAGCTCCCATCTCAGCCCTATCGGGGCTATGCGAAAGACAGCGGGCCTCTTGTGAGGAGACCAATCATGAAGAATTCTATGACTGCCCAAGGCTCACCTATGAGAACTCGTTACACTCTGGATGAGGCTGTTTCCCGCTCGATAATTTTGTCCGCTTGCATCTCTGCTGCCTTTAAAGTGGGCTTAATTTTCCTTTGACGTGTGCTTGTTCCGTCATAGCTTCTGTTCCTGTGTTTATCTAACCTTTTACTATGAGCATATTCCCGTCAGTGACGTGACAACCTTTATTGCTCATTTCTGCCTTTGTTTCCGTTGTCCTTAAATGCATGACGACCAAAATGTAGCTAATTCCGTAGCTAATATCGAAAACTGGGTAGCTTTCTTGCCCCGTCTCTGCTTGTCAAGAACTCATGCTCCTAATTTTGATTTCCTTCAATTACTTGATATTATAGTTAATATTTCTAATATTTTTATTCTCCATCCGAATTCCGAGATGGCAACGATCCACTTCACTTTCCCTCCCTCGTTGCTTCCTACCTGTGGCGGCTACTTACTGATGGATTTTATCGCCATAGCCCTCTTCTATCGACAGGACAGTTGACCATGCTTCAAATCTCAGCCCAGATAACGTAAACGGAAGGCGGTTCATACTTTGTCAGAAACCAGCTGCCTTTGGAGGATCTAAGAGAGTGTTTTCTGCTAAAACAATGGAGTTCACCTAAAACATTGAAGATTTCAGTGGCTGCAGCAATATTCCATTTGCCCTCTTTCTTTGAAAATTTCTGCAAGTTCTCGAGCGAATGTTTTGTGAAAGCGAATCTCATCAGATTTTGTGTGGTTCACAACAATGAAATTATGATGGATTCCCCTTACTCAAGACTTTTTATGAGAGAATAAGTTGCTGCTTCGGATCCTAATTAAACTACACAGGATGACGTTTTAGTAGGATTCAGAATCTACTCATAAGGCAAACGCATCTCCTAGATGCTCGAACGAAATTCTCTGCTGAGAGCTAAGCTAGCTGTTTTGCAGCACCGATCTGAACGCGATGGAGTTACGCACGCAGTCAGAGCTACAGTCGCTCCAAAAATACTTGCCTCATGTTACACCGCCCATCTGCTGAGCCGCGCCGCGCCTCATATGCATTATCATACGTGTTGCGACGTGGCTCAGTCGAAGCGCAGTGTAGCGTGAGGCAAGTATTTTTTTGGAAATTCTATATATCAAATCGTTATCATGTGGGAATCGGACGGATAAAGATAACCTGCAGTGAAATGAGTGGATTTGTATGTCCAAGGATATATTTTTATTGATTTATCAGTTTATCAATTTTTCCGTCAAAGTCTGAAAAACTGCACAATAAATCGGTCGAGAATCACTTACATACCACTTTGCTGCAGTGGACATCCACTTTACTCGACCATGGCTTACAAAAAAAAATCCGAAAACTACATATTCCACCAAGAAGCAGAAAACACTACAAGCTTGTGCACAAATATCCAACCTTTTTATGTGACCACTTTTTGCTTTTTTCGTGACACTGCACCGGCGTCAGACAAGAGCTCAGAAAGAGAAATGAGAACAATCCAATTCCCATTGAAGAAACTGGTTTCTGGTCTCCAGGAGGGGTGAAACGTTTTGGAAGTTATGTCCAAAAGAATAGCTGTTCACGATTGAACCTGAGTGCTGTCGTCATGAATGACGAAAGCCAGTAATACACGTCTCTAATCTCTGAGTATCTGTTTTTGTCCCATGTATGTGAAGCTACGTCCCATGAGGTGAAGCTTATCTTCCAGTACAGATATTGAACGTCAGTTGTTTATTGTAGATTGAGAGCTGAGCCGATTAATGTGACGGCCTGGTTACCGTGGAAACGGGAACCAAATCATGTCGAGAGCTGTCGACCGTATGGTCCTGTGCAAGCTTCCGTGCAAGCAGAGAGCTTCTCTTGCAGGCAGCTACTGAGTCGCAGTAATAGATTGGCCTCGGAACAATTCCGAGTCAAACAATAGGGTTGAGGGAGCATGCTCAGTGCACATTGGGTACCCTCCAATGATGAGCAACTTGTTTTGAGCCTGCTTATTAATATCTATATGTTGAGACACAATTTGGTTAACAACATCCATCGGCAGAGAATCAGCACGCGTTAATTACTTCCACCGGGAATCCCTATCAAATAGAGATGGCAATGGATTAGTCCAGTCACGATAGATTGCCTCGGTCTCAACCGTTTCAGAATACAAATATCCCGGGGGAGGAGCGTTACGGAGCGCTATATTCACTACCTTGTGCGAGGCTGCTGCCCCTCCTGGTTCCGCCCACCTCCAGCAATTCACTATTCTCGGCGTAGTTTATTTCCACATGGTCCTGTGTGCTCAGGACTGCGTTAGCTTGGCAACTCAGCAAGTTCCTTGAAATCTGTGGCAGATGCTTGTAATTTTCAATCCGCGCTTCTCCATGAACCTTCGTATCACTGCTATAGCTTACAAGGGAAGGATACTTGGTGGCCGTGGCCATTCGTGATGAGATGTGTACTGTCATATGTGGTTTTTGACGCTGATCTCGAATCCGTACCCCAAATTTCCTGCGGGGTTCTGTGCAGTGAGTTACACCTATTTCTTTCCGCGCCCATGTAATGCAGTTTGCTCTTGTTTTGGCCCCACGCTATGCTTGGTAGCTGATTCAGTGTCTTCAAAATGTTGAATAGTTTCGAAGGAAACATGGTTCTTGCTAGTGAATTGCCGATACAGCTGCCTTACCCCAATTTAAGCTCCGATGCAAGGCCATGAGGGAGTCAGTCACTGATTTTAAGTACTGTTCCCATATACGAGCTTAAATTGAGGTAAGGCGGCTGCATCTGCAGCACACTATCCAGGCCTTTGTTTCCTCTTGGAGACCTTAATATTTTTAGGACGATAATGCAGCTACCAGGCTTAACCTGGCCCTTAAAAGAGTACGGAATATTACATCTGAGCGAAAAGAGATAGGTGTAACTCGCTACACAGGAGCCCGCAGGAAATTTGGGCTACGGATTCGAGATCAGCGTCAAAAACTGCATATGGTAGTACACATCCCATCACGAATGGCCACGGCCACCGAGTATCCTTCCCTTGTTAGTTTATGCCGATGTAAATTTTGATTTTTTTTTCAAAAGACAGCTCCCTACCAGTGGCGCACGCAGTGGGCGGGGGCGGGAAGGGGGGCAAGAATGGGTTGATGAATTTTCGAAACTATCATACTTTAGAAAAAAAACTTTGCTATGTCATATTTTCAATAGTTGATTTTTATTATTACTTTTTTTAAATAATTTTTATTGATTATTTGTTTTTATAACACATGTTATTTTTCGTCCGAGTCCCCAAAACGGCGAAGATCCGATCTTTTCCCATCCCCCCCCCTCCCTCCCACTTCCTACGTCCGCCACAGGTGTCTACTTGCAGAATCTCCTGATTCATTCCATTTTACTGCATCGTGTTATGCCGACATTACGTATATTGAGAGAGAAAGAGAGTGAGAGAGAGTGAGAGAGAGAGTGAGAGAGTGAGAGAGAGAGAGAGAGAGAGAGAGAGAGAGAGAGACGCCCCCACACCTCCTCCCAACCCCTAGCATGGGCCGCCAAATCTTTCAAAAACCTTACTAAATTGTATTGTTGGGCAGGCAGTATAGCATTTATCCTTTCTTTATATCACTGCTCTCCAAATTTCCGTTATTAGATGTGAATCACAACATTGTTTTTAATAATTTTATCCTTGGAATTTCGACAGTTTGTGCCTTCAAAGTGGTGGGGCCTCCTTCATCCCATTCGCTTCGGCTTTTTCCTCCCCACTAGTGATTTACACTGCTCAGACGAAAGGAGAATTATGGTATTGAGCAGTTACAATTCGGCTATTATAATGAATGTTTAAGCTTTTTTCCGCGGTATTTTTCTGTATTTTCTCGACTGTCAAATCGGTGGAACACATATGTGGTGATCGGTTCGGAGGCTCACTGTCGCCCATGAGTTGCAGAAATCAAATAATCTCTCTTTCTTCTATTGATAACAAGAGAAAAGATCCTGGTAACAACTGCACTACAGTCAACTCCAAACTCTGGTCGCTGCACACCGGCGGTTTCCGCATGAATTCCTGGGAAACTCCGCCTCAATTGCTCGGAAAAGTGTGAGGAATCCCTCAGGAATTTAGCCGGAATTTACAGGGAACTTAGTGGAAATTTAGGCGGAATATACAAGAACACAGGTGAAAACACGCAAATGCGCGACCAAACGTGATCAACGGGTAGAGGTGACAGAGCTCGAGCTTCACGGGTAACGCCAGCAACTCCTGTCGTTATAAGCAAAAATCTGCCCAACGTGGTTCAGCAGCGGAGTGGCACAGCACCACAGCAATAGCAGGGCTCTTCTTCAATCACCTAATCAGCCCGCTTATCTGTAGGGGCTGCTGCTTCGTATTTCAACGAGGTGGTTTTTGTGCCTTTACCATTGGTGAATTCAATAAATTTTGAATTTGATTCCTGTTTTGCCATAAGATGCACAAGCGAGTTTGATGGGGCACATCCAAGAACCGATATCAGTGAAAGTGAAATAGAACATAGAATTTCTCTAATACTTTTTGTATTTATTTTCATTTTATGTTTTTCGTCGCGTTCTGTTTATTCTTCCTCCATCAAAAGCAACGGTCTGAGCCGAATCTGTGTCGCGCATGTCAGCAGACGCGACGCGAATTCGGTCTACCGCGTCGTTTTGGAGGAAAAACTCTAGACAGGAGACGATGGGAATTCACAACATCACATCGTGAAAATGACCGCCAACCACCACTGCGCAGCCACAATTTGTGTACGCATCCACGCTGGACCCGGCGCTCTTGAATAGTTTACTTCTACACGACGGTAAACTCGCGACGAAGCATAAACACAGCTTCACCTATGGCGCTGGACATGTTGTGGTCATCGCCGCAGCGTTGTCGCCTTGCGAAGAAGTAAATACACAGCTTCGGAAAGGTTTAGTAAAAGCTGGAACAATTTTCGCATGATCTAGTAATTTCCCAAGCTACCCGGAATTTAGGCGGAGTTTAGACGGAAACCGGCGGTCGACCAAATTTAACAGGAATTTACCGGGAATTTAGGCGAGATCCGCCGGTGGTTTTGAAAATGCACGATTTACACGAGATTTAGCCGGAATTTACGCGGAAACCGGTGGAATTTCTCGAAAATACACTATTTACACGGAGTTTTCCAGGAAATCAGGAGGAAACCGCCGGTGAGCAAGTACCAGAGAATGGTTGTGGACAAGGGGCTGAACTGCGCGCGGCCCTCTCTGGTTGCCTGCTGCACGGAGGCAGTGGGGCTGCTGGGCAGAGACACAGGGGAAAACCGATATATCGTGATTTTCCACTTCCTTTGGTAGTGCAGCAGACAACCAGAGTAGGCCGCGCGCGGTCCAGCCACTTGTCTACGACCGTTTTGAGTTCATTGTAGGTGAAGAGAACGGTGGCAGAACTCTGCGAGAGTCTGCAGCATGATGAAATAATACCAGTTGGCTACAGAAATGGTAAAAACAGTGAGAGCAGCGTAGAAGAACTTATCAACACTATCTCTATGAAGTTTGGGCTAGAGAAGGAGAAGCGTATACGTGACGAGAAAGACCTAAGCTTAGAAAACAGTCCAGGAGATTCAAAACCGAACCCTAAAATCATGAAATTCGTTACACCAAGTTTTTCACAAAGCAACAAAGGCATAAAAAACGGTACATTCAAGTCATGTCTTCAAGGTCAACAAGATCAGCAAGCCAACATCTTGAAGAAGTCTTTTCAGTTTTCTTGAGTTCTCTGACGCGGCAGGTTGAGGAGGAGTTTGTCTAAAAATGCTGAAACACGATGTATGCATGTAAGAATCTCTCTAAATTTTCGCGCTACGTACCAGTCTGGGAAGAAACTAAATCAAAGTCGAGTCTACGATCATTCGCAAATCAAAAAATCCAAAAATTTGCAGGTTTTGGATGTAACTCCCTTCGGAGCATTTGGAAACCTTAGTGACAACAGCCTGTATTCTCCCGCAGTGTGACTCGGTGTTCCGATGCGACTAGTTCTGCAGCGCGCGACGGTTGAGGGAGGAATTTACTTCCTCACTACTCGACTTTCTACTGGGTCACTTTGATGGCATCTGATCGGGCCAATACACAAGTCTTGTAGTCGTTGTTGGGATACCACAACTATGGGATGCTTAGTCCACGCAGCAAAATAATGTACAAGGAGATCTGCAGTGAGCTTATGGTCAGGATTCATCATTCTTTTTCTGGACAGAGCGATTCTTCTAAATTCTAGCGAAAACATAATACTGCCTTTCGTAACGCTTCCGGCCTCCTGCTCGCAATAGGCTGGTCCTCGTTGCTGAGCCAGTGCGTTTTGCCTTCATGTTGTGGAGACATCCTTCTCTTATCGGACATTATAACGGTTTTGTGGAAACTTTTCCACATTGAACGTCGAAAGGACTTAGCTTCATGCGGAAGGAGCGAGCGCGCCGCATTGTGCAACACTCATTCATGAGGTTGTTTTAGTGTCTGTTTGTTGTCTCTGGTAGGAATCCCGTTTTATTCGCGCTTTCTCGTCCTCAGTGTGGTTCGCTACTAGGTACCATTTATGGTATTTTGTTCATAATTAGTGCCCACTGTTTTCCGTTGTCGTGAGAAGATGGGGTTTCCATGAGCAGCTATAGCAGGGACTGAAAAAAGCAGGGAAGACGTGAAAATCAAGGGCCGAGAGCCGAGAAAACAAAAAACACGAGCAAGTCATAGAGCACCATGCAAAACTGTGAAACACCGCTACGACGAGTTAAACCAGCACCATCGGATTTTATCTTTGCAAATTCCTCCACTCATTTACCTTATTATCCCCCTAAGAAAAGCAGTATGTAAGTAAATGAGGAAAAGCCGAAAATCGCTGAAAAGAACCCACTCAATACTCGTCACTGTGGTTTTTCAAAGCGTGCAGCCCAGGATGATGAAAAATGTCACCACTGGACCACAGAGGTATTACCCCCGATAACTGTGCAGCACGAACGCAGCTCAAACAGTAATACGTTGAGTAGAAACCCTAACAGCATCACCTCCCAGTTGCTGTCATCATCTCCTCAATAGCTGATCAAGAGTTGCTTCAGGATGACAACAATCGGGAGAGTATGGCAGGGGCTAGAAATTAGAGGAGCTGCGAGGGTTCTTAATCGGCACTTGACGCTGTTCGGGCTGTGTTCCTAGCGCACATTTATTTTTATTTTATTTTATTTTATTTTAATCATCAAAATTGATAAGCTAGGATAACGAAGACAACGATGTGAATGGCAGAACCAAACTTAATAAGAAGGAACTACTCTTGGATATGCAAAGAGAAATTGATTATATGAGAATTCCCCTGCACCTATATAGTCAGCTATGCGACCTCATGTTTGCAGATTGTATGGGATCCAGTTGTCGTAAATTTACTCGTTAGCTGTGAGAAAAAGCAACCATTTCAAAACTGCAAAGCCTTGCTCACTCTAGCTGATTTGGATTCAGAACGTCAGATATACCCGCACCAGCCAGCCACGTGCCTTTGGGCAATAGCCGTCAGAGCATGTCGGAGCTTGAGCCCTGAGGAACGCAGGTATGCTGGCGGTGACCCCGCGGAACCGACATACCGGGTAGCCGACGAATCTACATATGCGTGATAAAGCACAGCTCAGACGATGCCGGTAGAGGAGTTAACGGTATTCCAAGCTGGTACCATGTCAGAGGAGCAGGTCCGTAATTTTATAAAAGTTCTCAAGAGAGCGCATATTACAAATGTATAGGTGCAGAGAAACTAAACCATAT
Source organism: Ancylostoma ceylanicum (assembly GCA_000688135.1). Classification (NCBI taxonomy): domain Eukaryota; kingdom Metazoa; phylum Nematoda; class Chromadorea; order Rhabditida; family Ancylostomatidae; genus Ancylostoma; species Ancylostoma ceylanicum. The sequence continues at coordinate 1,353,231 of JARK01001360.1, read as the reverse complement.
AACATTATATGCTGCTAATCAATAATGTCATCAATTTTTAGTAATTCAAGGAGGTCAGTATTTTGTATCTTCGTCTTGAATGTCACTGAATTCTTCATCGCAAGTAGGGATGAAGGCAATCTGTTGATGTATTTTGAAACTCGCCAGAAGAAAGAATTGTGAACCACATTCTGTTGTGCACAACCGAACCTAGATAAATGCATATTGAAATTCAATCTTCGTCCATTTGTAGGACGAAAAATCCAGAAATTAGAAGGCTTTGAACTTACCTCTCCACGAATAATTTTAAAGCCCATAATTAGATCTGCCTGAATTCTTCTGTAAAATAGTGTTTTCAGACCCAATTTTTCTAACCTGGTTTTGTAGGAGGGAAGTATTTTAGGATAGTTCGGGTCAGGAAATGCGCGGTAATACAAAACTCTCGTGAACAATTTCTGAACTTTTCCAATCTTCAGGATATCCCTTTTTAAGTGAGGACTCCAGATAGGACTACAGTACTCTAGAATTGGTAGAATATAGGCTTTATATAAACGTAGAAGTATCGCAGGATCTGATGTCTGGACGTTTCTCAGGAGACGTTGGAGTTTTTTTTTTCTAGCGTTTGCGGACAGAAGATCTAGTATGTATATTGAAAATTCGAGAGAGCAATCTACAATAACTCCGAGGTCACGGACATTAGTTTTCTGAGACAATTGTGGATAACAGTTGGCTGCGGTTGTTTCTGCAGTGTTGGGTCCTAATTTCAGATAGCAGCTTTTGGAAACGTTAAGTTTCATGTGCCATATATCAGCCCATTCTTGTATTTTTAGGATAGATCTAAGAAATGCAGCTTGGATTTCCTCTCTTTCATGGGGGTAGTAGAAAGTATAGACTTTTATGTCATCAGCGTAAGCGGACACTTTTATCCGGGGGTCCATTTGTAACAACTGAGGAAGTTCACTTGTGTAGAAAATGAACAAGATGGGTGAGAGTACACTACCCTATGGAACACCAGAAGTGCACATTCTAGATTCTGTAAAATACTCTTGGAACCTCACAGAAAATGATCTATTCGTCAAATAGAACCATTGCAGTAGATTCCCTTTTATGCCTGCGCTTTCAAGCCTAGAAATAAGGCAAAGGTGATCAACAGTGTCGAATGCCTCGCTAAGATCAAAATAGGTGATATAAGTTTGTTTACCTAAGCTTAATGAAATAATCCAATCATAATGCGATTAGAGAAGTTGAATGCAAGTAGAGCGGCCGGAAAAGAACCCAAATTGTTGATTGAGAGGAATTTTATTTGTAGAGAAACAATCAACAATTTTTTGTACCAGAACTTTTTCCATGACTTTGCATGCAGTTGGTAGTATACTGATGGGTCGAAAATCAGAAAGTAAAGAGGCTGATGAGGTTTTAGGTATGGGGGTGACTATGGCATTCTTCCAGATCTCGGGTACCTCACCGAGCATTAGCGAAATGTTGAAGATATGGGTTAGCGGAGTAGAAAGTTGGTCTGCGAATTGTTTGAAGAATGATGGGAGAATTCCGTCAGCAGTGAAAGAAAGACAGTTGTTTGTACATTTTAGAAATCTGAGAGGCGTGTGGGCAAGTGTTAGATAGTGTTAGGACTCAGATAAACGACCAGGAAGTCTCCACCTGTCCTGTCATATAGACGAGTTTTGGGGAAAAGACTGGTACTCACAAAACCTTTGAAGCCCACAAAATGTTCGCTTTTACCCTCTCGAGGCTGAAACGGATTAAAAGAACGACCTTCCCGTTCATGTGTATTCATCATACATTCGGCCACCATTTTCGAGACTATTTCACCAGGCTTTCCAGCAGTTGGAGCCGCATGTCATTTCAAGTCCAATTTCTAAAAAGGGATGGGGTTGAGGTATCATATGGGTGCCGTCCATTTACCATTGGGTCGCTGTTTAACTACGATTTGCTTCTCATATGGGGGTCGAATAGCAATCGGATTGCGACCGAATAGCAATCCGACATTAGCCGAATAGTTCTGAAATAGCACGCCACCCATCCAATTTTAGGAGGTGGAGCCGAAGTGACATGCTTTCCCAATTGCTGGAATGCCTTAGTCTGCTTTATGCATTACGCTCTGCCCTGTGCTACTGTAAAATTTCTACTGCATTATTGCTGGTTGCACGCTATATTGGTTCCACGGAAAATTTGAAAAATATCATTGCTCTTGGTGTCAACACTGAGCGTGATTTCCAGTGTTTTTCTCTGAAATAATGTGTTTATTAGCAACGTTTGATAATATATAATAGTATGTACGATTATATTCTAAAAGTTCCGGATCTGAAAAATGGAAAATTGGGAACTGGAATGGGGTTGCTCTGCTGACAACTTTCATACTGAGAAGCGCAAAGCGAGCACACCAAGAAATTTTCTGTATTTTTAACTATTGCTTCTCAAAAATGATAATCCATCCTAGCAAGACCACTCTAGCATACGTCAGATACTTTTCCAACACTATACTTCTCACTTTATCGCTATAGAGTGGGCAAGCATCCAAGCAGAACCATTTCTTTCGGCTCATGAGCCAGACCCATAACTCAAGCGGAGCCATTTATTTAGCCGCTGCTCTGCCTTTTTGATTGGCGTGGCACTTTCTTATGCACATCTCCTTCGTATATCGAATAATTCACGTACATATCGAGAACGCTGCATATATCTAGGTCTTTCTGTGAGTTATAGTCTATGGTCCTGAGTGTACTTGCAGCGACGCGATCCTATTGCCGAGATTGTCAATGGGCGAGGGGTGCGATTGTGGCGATTACGTTTCAAGCTGAAATATTCAACCAAACAAATCAATATTTTGAAGAAAGAGTTAACTCGCGCTGTGGTTAGTGACGGTTTCGCAAAGCGGGAGGCTGATACGGGCCAAGATGTTTATTTATTTTTAATTATTTGTGGATTTTTTATGGATACTCCATTAAATTGTGTCACAATGCAAACATTAAAAATGGTATGAAATGAACAATAGAATCGTAAATACACCTGGGTTGGTGGAAAAAGAGCAGGAGAAAAATCAGCTCTGGCAATAAAAAATGAAAGGTGTGTGATAAAGGTATCTCGTGAGAAAAGTGCTGTTGCAGAACCTCTACTAGTTGCTGAATCCGTTTTCATTCCGAGTTTAAGCAGCGACTTTGAATATTTTCTCAGGAATCCAAGTGTTCAAACCCATTCAGCAATGTGTTGTTTATTTCGACCGCTTTATCTCGTTCGTTTCCGAATTTTACGAAGATTGTGTCATAATTCACGCATAGCAGTATTCAGAAATGCCGAAGCAGACGTTCACTGTACTCGACTACTGTGGTCCGCTCGTGCTGGGTGCTGTGTTCATGTCAATCCTGTTTGTTCTCTCGTTGATTATGAACTTCCTGTTCATTCGGAAACGCGATGAGATCACTTCATTTGAGAAGGTGAGCTTGAAACCTGCCTTGCCGGCTTAATTCCATATTCATAATTAGTGCCAGTTTGTTGAAGACAGGTCGTTATAAGAGACGCTGTGGGAATGACACAATAATTTAGATTCTGCCNCAATCCTGTTTGTTCTCTCGTTGATTATGAACTTCCTGTTCATTCGGAAACGCGATGAGATCACTTCATTTGAGAAGGTGAGCTCGAAACCTGCCTTGCCGGCTTAATTCCATATTCATAATTAGTGCCAGTTTGTTGAAGACAGGTCGTTATAAGGGACGCTGTGGAAATGACACAATAATTTAGATTCTGCGTATCGCATTTTGCACTCCTAGTGCTCGATTCAGATATGTTCTGCATGACCGAGTTTGACTTTCGGGAATATTTTGACCTCAACTAGGCCTTGCACGTCACGATCACTAATTCGTAAATGCACGTTTTCTACTGGTCAGGAGTCCACTATAGTATAGAACAATTATTCTAAGGTCAATTTTCACCTACAAAGACCATTCCGTAGCAGTTCGTGGATAACACCAAATAGCAGATTTTGGCCCTGATTGAGAAGATTATTTCCTGCTGAAAATTCACGCACGAAATTCGTGGATTTTGACAGTTTCCATCGCTCTTGATTGTCTACAACTCTGATAAAAATTTGAACTCCTAAACTTCACGCTTACAGAAGTTATGCAAGAAAATTGAAAAGGCAATGCAATTTTGGCCGGCACTGTACGTATCCCCATCATTTGTATCGGCTGACTTTTTTATAACTTATTCTGCAGCAAATTGTATTGCTAAACACAATTTTGTGTAGGAAAATGTACAGTGGGCGCCTATGGCATTGCGTTTTTTTTTGCTGACATGGTGAGCACGCGGCGCAGCCGCACCGCTCGCACAACAATCAATCGTAGTGGCAAATTTACATTTCCGTGATTATTTTTCATAAGATTTGATGTCAATCATCCCATTAACTAAGCAGCTATGAAGAAGTGTCGCAGTGCCATAGTGTGTCATTGCGGCGGGATTTTAGCGCGAGGGGCGCGGTCGCGCTGCATGCTTTCGAGCAAAAAACGTATGCCGACGCTCACTGTGCGTACAACCAAGCACGTATTGCCTCTGAACACTAGATTTCAAAACAGGATTTATGTTCGAACTCCGAGAACGGTGTCCATATGTCGAAAGACAATTTCCTACTTTTCAGGTTTATAACAAATGATTACGCCTGTCTAATTTCTGAAATAATACATCTATATGGCTGTACTTTGGAAACACTCTGTATTCACATATGAACATCTTTTGCCTATTTTGGTTCCGGATTGAGAAGATCCCGTCCTTCTCAGCACACAAAGAAACAGATCATAATCAGTTCGACGGTTTCCATGCAAAGTTTCATCATTTTAGCTCGGAGCAAAATACAATCTACGCGTTGGTCCCCACCGAGTATCTGTGGTGAAGCGCTACATTGAGCGTCCTATACTTACTGACGAGTGAACCTGTGCAGCTTCCTAGTCGCAGTCACGGAATTAGCCTTCTGGAGAGTGTACACTTATATACTGTCCTTCTCGAAAGAAAATACGGATTCCGGGGCTGCAGGATCGCGCTACGACCAGAATGAACAGTGCGATAGGGGCATGCCACATGTGAGTGGGTCGAGTAGGCTCCGCAACAATTCTGTGGCCGCCACACCATGAAACTGCGCACGAAAGCCGTGTATCATTTCGAGAAGGAACATATTGCATTGTCGTTGTATATCCTCTTCACGTTCTTCAGTGTCTCATCTTAATCCGGGACATTAATATGTAGAGTCACTGCAATATGGATCTACTGGTGCTAGCGTATTTGTGCAGACAACACATCCATTGCTGAATAAGCTTATCTTGGTGAATATATGCGTAGTAAAATAATAAAAGCTTTCAGGGTACTTACACCAGAATGAGACTTTTGTTAGATTTGTTAAGTTTGTGGTCGCAGCGAGTATACATGTTTCCGTTGACTTTATTTCTGGCACTCGATGATGTATGTAAGTAGTTCGAGAATCTGTCTCTGTTTTTTTCTTCTGATTCTGCTGTAGAGAGGAGATGTTATGATATATATTGTTTCTCTGATCCTTCCATATCTTGCTTTTCCAATGATCTGATTGTTTCCGATTCATTTCAGCATTGCAGCAATACTTCCTATGTTCTTCTGCTCGTTTATAGTAACTACTTTTTGTTTACACTGGTCATTATGTGATGCTTGTAAAATTTAGCCGTGAGGGGAAGTAGGTACCAGATAAATATGATTTTACATCCGTTCTCCGATTTCTGTGTTAGTCTTCCAGTCTGTTTTTTGGCGCACCTATGAGTACCCGGAATAAACAAATAAACCAGCTAACAATTTGTTCGCAACAGTATCATTCTTAAAAACAACACCGGTCGAAGTCCTCGACTTGAATCTAATGTGCGGATGGTGAAGTACAGACTCAGTGCGGCATAAATGTGAAGGGAACACGAACAGTGATGTTTAGCTACAGAGAAGCTGCAACTGCCATCGCGAACACGCCCGAGGCGCGGACGAGTGTTCCGATGTAGGTTATGCGCGTCCCGCTTCGAAATTTTACGATTTGTACGCATTTCGTACTCCCATTGCGCCAAACCACGCTCCGCAATGGCTTCGCTGATGCGTCGTGCCGGTGAAAACTCGGACTGGCACGAACACGGCCAGGCGTATTCGCCACGACAATTTGAGTTCCTCTGCAGGTAAGATATCATAGTTTGTGTTCGTTTCATATTTGTGATGCGCTGAGTCTGCGCTTCACCAACCGCACATCAGCTCTAAGTCGAGAATTTCCGTGTGTGCTGCCTTTAGCACTATTGTATGCAGCTCTTTATTCATGTTATCATTGACTTGGTTGACGCATCCGGAGGAAAACGACCAGTTTTACTAGTTTCCATGCACCTCCTTTCTTTCTGTGCAGTTGCGCTGTAACTCAACGAGAAAACAGAACTGGAGGAAAATCTTCGGAGAGACTTTGAATATCCTTATGTCTTGTTTCATCCTCGTTCATTGTTACACCAGAAGATCTGTGACAAACCACGTACATTGCAATTCTACGATTGCAATGTACGTGGTTTGTCACAGAAAAAAAACCAAGGCTTGCATCACGGCACAGCACGAGGTGATCATTAGAGAAATTATTAGGGCAATTAAACTCCAAGATCAAGCTCAGATGTTGTGCGGAGAGGATAAGTCACGACCGAAGGCAATCATTTGCACAGTATTAATCTATAATTGAGTATTCCAGCAAATCGTAAATCATGCACAGATTCCACTTAATGCTAAAAGAAGCAAAGTTCCTGCTGAGATTCATGTGACACTGTAAAAAGATTTCCCAGCTACGTACACATGCATTAAGTATATACACATTAACGATATCAACTCGTATAAGTCGCATTAGCTTCTTGTAAACTCGAGTCGCACTCTGCTCGGAATCGTTGCCCAGGAGATGCTTACCACAAGCGAAATCGCATTATATGCAACACTGAACAGCGACATCCGCCCGAGGCATGCAAAGAGACTGCTGCAGGACGTCGAGCACCACAGGGGTCATTGACGTGCCAAAAGCTTCGCCAGGTAAAGAGACGGATCCTTTTGAATTTTCTCCAGATTCCTACGGCTCAGTGGGAAACCACAGTTGATGCTGAACGCTATGGTCTCGTTGATGCATTCTCCTCTTCGCCACAGGTACACGTCCTTTTTGCGCCTGCAATTCTTTGCATTCTTAAACACCAGTGCAGCTTTCCGCAATTTCATGCAATTATTCAAGGGAAGTCTGAAAAACTACCATTACATATGAGCAGAACCACATATGTAGGATGTATGAGCTCGATATTAGAGGTGAGGGCATGTGAAAGTCACCCGAGAAAACTAAGGCTTGCATCACGGCACAGCACGAGGTGATCATTAGAGAATCAGGTGTGGACACTGTTTGGTCCTCATGTCGAAAAGCTGGAACGTGACGTATTCACGTGCCAAGATTGTCATTACAATTGGTTGATGAAGAACAGTGTTTAAGAAGAAATAGGGATGTGTTCGTACTGTTGACAGAGTGTCACAGCAAATGTGAGCATCGAGCACATTCTTCCGCAACCAGGATCCATTTTCAAATTAGTAAATCAGTATGAGTGCAAAGAGGTAGCCGGACGAGAACCACATCTTGTGCAATCGAAGCTGCTTATTCCTTGAAAAAAATGTCTGTTCAAGAATGAGAGTAGTGATTTTTAGGATAGTAATGAATAATAGAGTCCATCTTCATAGAGTTTCTGTGTCATCCATCGAATACAGCGACTATAGATAACGTAATACTTGATTATCTTCGGAGCGGTCGAGGACTTGCACGCACCTTGCAAAGCAAGTACAAGGCGCAATCCGCAGAAATCAAAACGAAACACCAATGTTTTGAAGGGTCGCCTAAGATAATGTGTAATATGTATGTACGTATATCATTTTTGTCCAAAAGTCCAGGAATGTTGCGATGACTGCGTCAAAAAATTCTCTGTTGCGCTGGCGTAGACAATTTATACTGAATGCGTGAGCCCATGGATCAGCCCACGGATCTCCATCAGATGAACACTTATTGAATGCTTTCCATGAAGACCTGCCAACGCAGCATGTACAACATTAATGAAAATGGCGCACGGTTGTTACGATGCAGCAAACGTGTGCATCTCGTCTGCGTCTGCGCTGCGGAAGTGCTGCAACCGAGCCTATCCTTCATCACATAGGCGCACGTCAAACATGAACGCTGGGATGGCGCAGTTAGGCAGCGGACTCCTATAAACAGAACCACGGTACGATTCACGGTGTTGTCAAAATTTTTGCCCGTTCAAGTTTGTTTGGCGATACAAACAGCAAGGTTTGTGTAACAATACAACAGGCAAGATTGTGTGACGATACATTCGACGAGTCTCCCATGGTGATACATTTGGAGAGTGATGAATCGGTGATAATGAAGTGGTCTTGAAGTCTTTCACATTGGGCAGTAGGGTTGCCACATGTATGTAGAACTAAGGCGAGAACCTGCCCCACGAAGAAGGAACTCGGTGTCGTTAAGCTTGTGAGGAGGTTTGAAATATCTGTTTCTTTTGCCGCGCATACTTCATAAATCCGTGGAGTTTTGCTCATCGTTACTCTGGTGACTTGGATTGGTTGGATCTTCCCCTTGCTTCCTTCTATCGTGTATATACAGTCCATTCAACTGGCAGTTGGTATCAGTATAAGGATCATGGACTGATATGCGGCCATTTTCAATCAACATCAAGCATATTTGGTAGTGCCCAACTGCACTGCCTACCTCCAGTCCGTGAATGCACCGACACCGACTCCTTTCTGAATGTCCTATATTTGTATAGTGTGTATATTTCGAGGTGGCGGACAACCGCGCCGTATGCCATGCGGCGTGGCCCCCTGCTAGCGGCGTTCTAGCAGCTGACCAGCTGATCGTCGACCGGTGATAGACGTCGGCAACCGCATCGGATGGGTTTTCTTTATGTTCATCATGGTTGGCCGCTGGAACGCCGCCAGCATGGTGCCACGCCGCATGGCACGCGGTGCGGTTGTCGGCCACCTCGGAATATACACAGGTTTATGCAAAGCACAATATTCAGGAAATTACCACCTGAAATGTGTGAATATTAGCAGCCGGCAAGTGATGGGGACAGTTCACTACCATATCATGTACGTCGTTGTGCTGTTAGTTGTGCACAACTATGGGATCCAGCCGACCGTACTCGTTTGCGTCCCCAGAAAGAGTGACGCGTCTGCTTCGCGTAGAGAACGCACTTGCTCAAATGTTTTTTTTTTAATTTGAGTACAACGGGCGTCAGATTTGTCGCAACCATTCATATTATTATTACTCAAGAGTCAAAACACCATGGAATGTTCAAGAACAGAGAGACCAACGGAAAATTGAAATGTGGGCTAGTCAGGAAGTGAATTGCCAAGAATAGGAGGAATTCTAAGAAAAAACAGAAGACAAGAGTGGAAAGGAGCATGTGAATTATGCAAAAGTTACTACGGAATTAGATGATTGTACCTCCGATCACAATCACGAGCACTGCACACGGAATGTTGGACACCGGGAATGTCAATGTCTGTTAGACACTGTGCTATCTATTAAGTTGTTGCAGAAGAAATGGTGCGTTTTTTGTTTTGGCTTCATTTTTTCACTTTAATGAACGGTGACCTCGGCAGACGATCTAATCTTGCCAGGGATCATTGCTCATTACATGAGCTCTAATGTTAGCTCTCTGATGTTCTGCGCGCAGAACTCTGGAAACTGTGAGGCGAAGAACAAGGAGACCTCAGTTGCCAAGTCGTTAACTTTGGCAAATTTTTTCTTGTGGGATAGAGACTTAGCGAGCTGGGAAAAGCGGTAGAATTAATGCAATTTTCCTGGATTATAAGGTGGATATTTGAACGCTTTTTGGAAGAGTCGTCGAAATATAAACCTGCTCTCGAAATCAAATTTTGGCCCAGAGTTGGGGTGCAGAAAATGAGCCTTTGAGCACCTTGAGCGCTTTTGCAGCAGACTGCCCTCTACTTTTCGGAGCAGCTAACAGCAATATCCATAGGTTAACGTGCTCTTTGCGAGAAGCAGCCTGGAAAGAACCTCTCGGAATCCTGAAGCAGCAAGGAAAATGCTTCAAAAAGTGCTCATCCCACCTTCCCAACAGTGAAGCCGTTGCACTAGAGCTGACATAGAAAGTGAGTGTTGACTTTCTGTCCTAATACAAAGGAGGTGCTTTGCACTGTATTGTTTGCGGTACTAAAGAAGAAAGAAATTCAAAAAAATGATAGTGAGGTTTTGGAATTGCTCAGTTGTTTCATGTCTCCAACCTCATCTGATATCTCTTCTACCTACAGCAGAAAAAAATGCTTGCATCGCTCTACAAGTAAATATGTAACCACACTGGATTTCATACTACTACGTCACCGCAAATTACATGGTTTTGGAAAAAAAAGCGCCATTCCTTTTGCACCTATCTAGTAAATAAAAACTTGTCCGAGGTCATGTGATTCCACTCATTTCACTGAAAGATATCTTTTTTCGGTTCATTTCTATTTGATAACGACTCATGATCCACATAATAAATCCAAATAAATCCACCATATAATAAATGAATAATAAACAAATAATCTCCACTTCAAGTTGTCTCTCGCCAGGAAACCGTACTTGCGCCAAGGAACGTGGATAGATGAGTTACATTGGAAAGAAGAGTGAATAAAAACCAGTGGAAATGGATATATACCCGCTGTCCTCCCATGGTCAAATATATTGGATACAGGTCCAGACTTTGAGGTATTATGAAAAACACTAATAATAAAATAACAACAACGTTCTTCATAGCACTCACTTGATAAGTCCATAATTTTCAAATTTGATGCAAACATGGTTGTTGGATGGCACTTTGTGGATAATTTCGTATTCATCTGCGTGCTGGCATTGCGTTGGACATAAATTGCGGACATTCTGCAATTAGCTTCAATTATCACAAATATCTGAAACATTCGTTTGCGTCCGGCCGGCACTGAAGAGGACAAGTGGAATCGTCAACTTATTTGACCTTATAATTAAATGGATAGTGAAATACATACCGATTAAACACCGATAACGACACATTATCAATCAAATTAGTTTTCTTTCATCTGATCTCAAACTGCCTAAAACTGATGGTTGTCATTTTCGTGTTCGTCGTATTGGAACACTAATGGACATGTTTTCATTGACTTCTCTGCTAGAATAGCATCAATAACATCGATATATTCGACAAGCTAATCGATGATTCCAAGTGGAAAGTAACCGCCACCGAGCCCTGTAGAGTCTGAATACAAAATGTGATGCCAGTCAGTCAGTTCATCCTCCACGTTTTCTATTCGTAACATACAAACCACCAACCTTCACTTTCATATATACTAGTTGCTGAGTATTAAAATAGGAGTGTAAATTCACTTGAAGTGTAAGTTTGATGCACAAAATCATGGACATAAAAATAGTTGTGATCCACGCCAATTGCACAAACTGCCTTTAAGGCTCACATACATAATTGATGTGAGTAAAGAACATTTCATGTGCAGGTATTGATCACTGCTTTCCATTCATGATTTGCTGTGCTCAGGTTTTTATTCATGTATGCACAGAACTAGGACTCATGAAGCAATAACAGGACGTGTTTTAGGAGAGTCAGGTTGTGAAAGCTGGTTTGCTAACCAGGTTTCGCTTGATTATGAGCTCATGGATCCTACCCAGCATTATAGGTAACCCCTATAAGCACCTTTCACCGTGTCGAAGCAAAATGTACGGAAAAAATGGTGATCAGATTTGCGATCAGCGTGGTGAATAACCCTTGCGAGAATGCTTTAGCCACGTCCGGAGCTAAACTCGCAAGAAATCAATTGATCAGTTACCATCGCGTGAAGTAGTTATCAGATTCGTGATCGGTGTGGTAGGTTGCCCTAGTTGGTACATTTCGATCTGGTTTGGAGTTAGACGGAAAAATCGATAAAATCTTTCAATAAATCTATATCCGAATTGATGTTACCTGGGGGGCAGTGCCTTTTATCCAAAGCGAGATTTGGATGATGTCCAATGTTTCGATGCTCCGTTTCCTTGTTATTTAGCTCACAGATGCCTTCTCATCGTTTGGATTTGGCATCGTCGCCCAGATTTTTGAGGAATCAATAGAACCAATGAATCAATAATCTTTGTGCAGAACGGTTGTCAGATATGCTATCAACGTTGTTGAAAACCCCTCCGGGCATGCTTCCTCCACACCTCGGCCAAAATTTGCGAAAACCAATAAAATCAATAAATCATTAAAGATGTCGCTCAAAATGGTTGTCAGATCCGTGATCAGCGTGGTGGATTGCCCCAGCGGGCACATTTCTATCTAAATTGGAGCTAAACTGAGAAAACCGATAAAGTCGATCGATAAATCGATATCTGGATCAATAACACCCTGCGAGGAGTAGCCTAGACTCCAGCTGGGTTCGGATGGTGTCCCATGTTCCCCGCACTCCTTACTTCGCCACCTCTTTAAAATACTCGTTCCCATCGTTTGAATTTGGCGCCCACGCGCGTGTTCAGATTTTTGAAAAAATTGTCGTAAGCGTTGCTATGTTTTATATATAGATATCGATTCTAGACGGCGTATCCGTTTCCGTTTGGATGTTTTATTATCCCCAGACATTTCACAAGCTCGTTTGAGAACCCTAGTGGCGTTCGAAAAAAAAACGGTCCAGACGAGCTTATGCCCACTTCATGATAACGCTAGGCCCAATAAGGCTAAAGAGACCCGTGAGAATAGGAGGACCTGGGCTGAACACGTTTCTCCACTCACCTTATTCCTCTGAGATTGCGCCCTCTGACTATCACTTACTTTGCACTCTTAACTAAGGAAAAAAAATGCGTCGAAGTTGACGATGGTGAAAGGTCGGCCAGCGATCTCTTGACGCCCAGTCTCCTCATTCCTGAGAAGAAGGAGATTAATCTACGATTAGGTGGGACACTGCAGTAGCTAACGATAATGTTTATAGTGCCGAGTAAATTTTCATTGTATGGTGAGTAGAAAATAAAGCAGAGAAATGTCAACTCCCTCAAGACTGTCTTAGCAAACTAATATTTCTGTAGGAAGCAGCCTTGGGACTCACGCTTGTCCTTACTATTACGTTCAATAGATTTCACTTCCGCGGCGAAGTCCATCCATCTGGCGTGTGGGACATCGCAAAACCGCTCCCAGAAAAAAGCTAACTACAGGCTTAGGCTTATTTGTTTCACATCCTGTAGCAGCAATGTCATGGAAAGGATTGTGTGTGAACAGCTGTATCATTGCCTCAAAACCAACAAATTAGTCACATCAATTTAGCATTATCTGCTAAGTAAAGGTCCACAATCAGGCCAATGATGTCTACTCTCCCCATCTTGCGAATAATCGGTGATTATCGACTTTCGTAAAGCGTTTGACTCGGTTCCATTGGATCTCCTACTTGCAAAAATTAACGCATATGGAATTCATGGCAGTCTTTCGAAATTTCCTCAAGCATTCTTGAGTGAATCTTAGCATAGTACACTATCTCATAATTGCAAAAATGGTTCGCAAAATTGCATTGCAAAAACGTCATTCCTCCACTGGTGGATGTACCCGCTCATTTTTCTGCTTTCAATTATGATGCCCATTTAGTGGACCTCAAAAATAATTTATACTCATACAAACTGCTCCACACTCATTTCTATGTGACTGCACAACTGCTTTTCATCTTTTCCAGGGCAATCCTTTAATGATGAGGGCTTTTCTCCCAATTTTCTAGACTTTGAATAAGTTGTTTTTTTTTTCAAATGAACACGCATCTGCTCTCAAGGATTATTGATCATGTGGCAGTATGCCTACGGCATGCCTGGAGCATGAAGTGAAGGCCAGGGTTATTTATTTCAACGTTCCTTCTTAGCTACTTTGCTGAACTCTTATGTCCTTGTCCGCATAATATTACCATCCTTGAATTTGCTTTTCCACACGCGTTTGTTGAACTCCATTGAGCGAAATCTACTTCTCTCTCATTTAATACAGTTCTTGTAACCAATGGTAATGTTGTGGTGCAATGGTCGAAAGACTGGGGCTCGCCATTGTCGGAGGCAAAAACTAAAGTTTTGCATCTAGGAGCCAGAAATCACTGCTTCCATTACACCATCGGAGGTCAGGAGCTACATTCTGTAGATGAAATAGTAGACTTAGGATTTCTAATAAGGAATGATCTAAATCTTGATGCGCATTGTGAGCGTATAGTAAAGCGAGGTACAAGCGTGGTTTACAGACTATTCAAGACTATGTCCACTAGAAACTCAGCAATATTGCTGAGGGCCTTTAAGACGTGTGTTAGACCGCTGGTAAAATATGGAACTACAATCTTCAACCCGCATAAGAGAGGTGTTATTGCTAAGCTGGAGACGGTACAAAATAGCTTCACAAGGAAACTTATGACTCGGGTTTTGGGCTTCTTGTATGATGGGATTCCTCGCAGTGTTGTCAGGAATCGCAACCTTAGTTTGCGTCCCCTAGCCTATAGGTGAAGAATGTTTGATCTTATAATGTTCTACAAAATACTTCATGGACATGTAGGGTTGAGGTCAAAAAAGCTGTTCGAAATGAGAGCATGAAACACTAGGGGAGGTTTCTTCAAAGTATTAGGTCGTCAAGTATGAAATGTCTGATTTTGAATAAGACGGTTTCGAGTAATGTTTCTCCAACGAGATGAGGTACGAGCAATCCAAATATGCCCCTATGCTACCGGCACAGCCTTCCCATTTTAGTGGTAGTATGGCTGCGCCAACAGCTTGGAAGCCTGGCAAGCAAGAGGCGATAAGTTGGTGAAGGGCATTTCCAACATCATGTTGAAAGTGGAAAATTTTCTCTACCAAGGAGTGGACTAATACTTGAAAGAAGTTGTGGTCGAGTATAGGAAGGTTTGGCCAGTGCAAAGAATGGCAGCAGGATTCCCCTCCTTGCTATCCCGGGCTAGGATTCATAAACGCATAACCAAGCAAACCCGGGCTAGCAAACCAACTTTTGCGTCCTGGGTCTCCTCTCGCTGCGTAGTCTGTGCAGGACCATTCACGCTAACCATTGTTGGTTTGCGTGGTTAGCGTTTCATGAATCCCGGCCCTGGTTTACGCAGTACGGTTTTGCAAAAAATGGTCAAAAAATGGCACCAATTTTTGAGGACCAAACTGTGGAAGATTCGTTCATCGAGCCACTTTACCTTGTCGTATTGCCTTGAACACCTGAATAATATAGGGTTACGAACGCCAAACCTTGCTGCATATACAGGAATAGTTTGGCTCCTATCCGCTTGAGCCACAGCTTCCAACTCGTCTTAACCCAGGTTCATCACAACGCTCACTTTGCAGGGTTATATCACCGGGTAGAAATTTCTCAAGACATCGGTGTCCCGATCCTTTATTAGGCACTCCCTCTCCAAACATTTCTTGGGTACTCCGAGTTGTCCTTGCTTTGCAGGCTCCGCGATGGAACCCATATTCCGAAATGACACGATTTTTTGTCTTTGAGTAGTTTCACAAAAATTCCTTCCAGGCAAAAATTTTAAAGTTGATCAAAAATCAATTAGGTGATTTTGAGAGAGGGAGAATGTACCTTCATAACGGAAAGAAGGATGAAAATAGACCTGAGAAAAACTCCGAAGATACCAGCTGTCAAACTGACCACTTAAAAAATCAGACATTTCATACTTGACGACCTAATAGTAATTCCTAGGGCGAAAAGTAATGTAAGGCATTATTTCTTCGTTAATCGTGCCGGATCTGTTTTTCAAAAACTCAGCAAGAAGCGACTCATTCCATCTAAATTGAGTTTATTCAAAAGTATGTTGGTGAGAAACCTGTGATCCCATGAATTCGTTTTTTCTCTTCTGCGATGCAGACAGGTCAAGTTGGTTGTATTTCCAATGTTGGTTGTGTTTTAATTTTGTGTTGTTCCTGTTCACATGGTAATTCTCTTATATAAATCCTGGTAGTGCAACAAAATTTTCTAGAGCGCAGACGTGGGGGGCCGGCACGTGATCGCATTCTTTCATCATGGGCTCCGCCCATAGAGCGTGATAGAGCGTGTTGGAGGGTGAGGCGAAACTTACGAGACGGTCGGCCGATGTTTCATCATAGGTGCATGGATGTAGTGGAACTCGCGGTGGGACCCAACCTTCGCTGGTTCCGTTGGTCACGATGATGATGGATACAGTCGCCAAAGATAAAAGCGAGAGTGTTAGACAGTGCTCTCAGGATTTCGCGACGGGACCAGCCTCCTGCGCTGGCAGTCCCGCGGCCTACGAGTGAGACAGTGTTTACCAGTTTTCAGGCTGCATAATGTACGGAGCAGGATTATCGCTATGCA
>JARK01001360.1:1261085-1324235 GCA_000688135.1 Ancylostoma ceylanicum | reverse complement strand
GGGGGGGGAGGGCGCACAAATACTGTCTCACTATAAAAAGGGCACAGAAAATATATGAAGGTGCATCTGCGGACGCCTTCTCTAGGAAATGTTCATCGTCTCATAGCGGAACGAAAAACACTGGTGCTTCTTCATGTCTTACCTTTCGGCGCGGATCACAATTCAAAAGTCACATTTCATTTTTTTTATACAGACAGTCCTCAAACGCTTGATATATTCCATCACTGTGGCCCATTCGTGGTTTTATGGGATTTCGTTCAGAGCTTTCTCCAGTGACAACGTCAGAGGTACCACTTCTCCAGGCAGGCCTTCTTTCCCAGCATTGCACGAAATGAGAACTCGAAAATGTTCCATTCAGGAGAAATGGCTAATCGGAGAATAACGTCCGTATTACGAACGGTTTGATTGGCAGACGTTTCATTCAGCCAAAGGTTCCGGTGGCCGTTTCTATAGTGGAAGTGGGAGCAGCTAATTATTCTTTATATCCTCGTATACGATCTTGAGGATTTTTGCCTTCATTTCAAAATGTCGAAATGACATACATGTACTCAGTTCAACACTGTGACACACTTGTTTGGGAACCAGTGGCAAGAATTATGATGGCACTAGTCATTCTACAAGTGGTTGCTCCCGTCACGCGCTGTATGACCACACTGTCAAAAAATTGTGGTCTGCGTTCTGTGATTCGTGATTCTGATTCTGATCGATTCGATGATTCTGATCTCAGACATTCGCTGCATTGGAGCGGCATGTCACCTGCGCTCCAATCTCAAAAATGGGCGGTCTTTGGGTGCCATTTTACCTCCAGTTTGACTGCTGTTGCGCTGGCATGACTGCTATTCACTAGCTATTTGATTGCTATTCTTTTGCTGATTGAGAGCAAGAAAGGGAACCGAACAGCAAGTGAATGACAGCTCAAGGGCAAGTAAAACTTCACCCAAATACCGCCCATTTCTGAGATTGCAGCGCAGATGATATGCCGCTCTAATCCAGCGAATCTTTGAGTTATTAGAGTTTGAATGTGATAATGGTGTGTTGAAGGCGATCATAAGTTAGGTCCAAGAGTGTCAAATGTGCAGCAACTGTTTTTCAAAGTGCTGCTGCATTCATGAAAACTAGTCTTTTTGTCATATCTGTGACGGGATTCCCACAGCCGTCCACTACGAAATCCACGTGTCAATCCACGACCGGATCTACGAGTATTGTATATTATTATTACGATTCGAAAGTTTAAAAAAAAACTATTTGTCCAGGATTGTTCTGTCTCTGAGCTTCATATGGTAATTCCTCTTCAGTGGTAAAATGAAGTCTCTTCAATTGCTTTATTTGTAAGCTTTCGGCGTTAACGCCTTCATCGGACCTTAACGTTAACAATGAATCTTAATCTCATCAGAAGCTTACAAAAATGCAGTTAAATACTAACAATACCAGCGAGCAGATGATTTTAAAGTCTTTCGACTACGTCAGCCACGCGGTGATTGCTATCCTACACATCGAAAAACTTAGAAAGTGATCATGAGCTAACATGTAAAGCATGCGGCCTCACCCCTACGATTTTAACTGCACAATGAAATGGCTACGCGATGACTAGAGATCAACCCGCTTATATTATCCCTTACGAAATCAGCCCTAACACTTCTCTCAATTCCTCTTTACTGTTGATCTCTGGATTGTGCCTCCTTATTTCCATCGCCTCCATAACTTTCCTTTCCAAAGTCTGTGTAAGATGGCGGTGGAGGACGATGACTGTGAACGTCGGAGCCTGCTCATGCGTGTGCCTTAGTGTGCGGTGTCTCGAAAAACTCTCCGACGGGTAGGAGGAGGGATTCAACAGTGCTCGACGATGTTCATCCAGTCGTTTTCGTAGTGGTCTCATCGTCTCACCCACGTACTTTTCTCCACAGCCACTGCACCTGATTAGGTAAACGGTGCCCCGTAACTGGCAAATTTTCCCGTTGATACAATACTGGCAACTTGCTTCGGGGCATTTATCTTCATATAAGCTAGTGGAGGTCAGGAGTTGCTTTAAGGTAGGTGGTGGGCGGAACACCAGCCGGATTGGCAATCCGGATTGTTTCACCACTTGGTTAACGGCGCGTGCTGGACGGTCCCCCACATACGGTAGAACGAGTGGTAGTCCATCCGCTGCTGAATATGGGAACCATGCTGCGGCAGGAATCATATTATATCCGTTTTCATCAAGAATGCGAGTTATTGTTGTTTCTACTGTCACATCAGTAGTCGTGCATAACTTGTGTTTGGTCTTCATTAGGTTCCGTACCACATTTGCTTTGACGTAATTTGGATGAGCGCTTCTTGAATGCACTAAAATGTTAGCTGATGCGGGTTTCTTATACCATAACCATTCCTTTTGTCCACTTGTAATCCTCACTCTGGTGTTGAGAAAGGGAAGATAACCGTTGTCATCAGGCCTTTCAATCGTAAATGATACCCGTGGGTCAAAATCATTTAGTCTTTCCAGTGCTGCTTCAACATCCATTTTAGTAGTTCCGATCACAAACACGTCATCAATATATCTTTTATACAGCAGAATCTCGGAAGTCAAAGATATCTTCTCGATATGGTCCAAAAAGATGATAGCCAGTAGAGGTGCGATACGATTTCCCATGGCCAATCCTCGTCTTTGCTCGTAGAATTTGTTGTTGAAGCGAAAGACGTTACAGGAAAGCACAGAAGTTATCATGGTCTTGATATCATCCGCGCTAAAATCCATGTTTATTATTTGGCTTCGGTGTTGTTCGAAAAGATATAATATGATTCCTGCCGCAGCATGGTTCCCATATTCAGCAGCGGATGGACTACCACTCGTTCTACCGTAAGTGGGGGACCGTCCAGCACGCGCCGTTAACCAAGTGGTGAAACAATCCGGATTGCCAATCCGGCTGGTGTTCCGCCCACCACCTACCTTAAAGCAACTCCTGACCTCCACTAGCTTATATGAAGATAAATGCCCCGAAGCAAGTTGCCAGTATTGTATCAACGGGAAAATTTGCCAGTTACGGGGCACCGTTTACCTAATCAGGTGCAGTGGCTGTGGAGAAAAGTACGTGGGTGAGACGATGAGACCACTACGAAAACGACTGGATGAACATCGTCGAGCACTGTTGAATCCCTCCTCCTACCCGTCGGAGAGTTTTTCGAGACACCGCACATTGAGGCACACGCATGAGCAGGCTCCGACGTTCACAGTCATCGTCCTCCACCGCCATCTCACACAGACTTTGGAAAGGAAAGTTATGGAGGCGATGGAAATAAGGAGGCACAATCCAGAGATCAACAGTAAAGAGGAATTGAGAGAAGTGTTGAGGCTGATTTCGTAAGGGATAATATAAGCGGGTTGATCTCTAGTCATCGCGTAGCCATTTCATTGTGCAGTTAAAATCGTAGGGGTGAGGCCGCATGCTTTACATGTTAGCTCATGATCACTTTCTAAGTTTTCGATGTGTAGGATAGCAATCACCGCGTGGCTGACGTAGTCGAAAGACTTTAAAATCATCTGCTCGCTGGTATTGTTAGTATTTAACTGCATTTTTGTAAGCTTCTGATGAGATTAAGATTCATTGTTAACGTTAAGGTCCGATGAAGGCGTTAACGCCGAAAGCTTACAAATAAAGCAATTGAAGAGACTTCATTTTACCACTGAAGAGGAAAAACTATTTGTTTTTCATTATCAGTAAAGAAATCATTTAAGACAGTGCGTTAGGAACATTGTAGCAGGTATTTTTAGGAATGGTATCACAAACCTCAGAAATCACGAATACAAGAAGAGCCGTGCCGAGATTCACTAGCAAAGAGTTAGCTTATATCGCCGAAACTTATTGCGCCAACTACTCATTTTCTCGTAATGGAAGCGCGGAAGCAGTAACGACAAATGGCTGCGTGGCGGTGGGTGCAGCTCATTATTAGCAGTCATCAGGAAGATTTTAAAGGCACCACCCACGGAAATTTTCGACATTGAGATTTCGGGACATTTCGACGTGATCGCGTTTGCTGATCACTGTTAGAAAGCTGGGGCTGTAGTAATTGCGCCGTAACCAACGGTTATAGAGGAAGTTATGTCCTTGGGCAACTGCCAGTTCCCCAAGTTGGCCGACTTATAACCTGGACATAGCCACATTGCAGCCATCACTTGAACGAAATCCTCGTGGATCCGTGTCTCTCAATCTTGTTTGCAAAATTCCGCTCGCGGGAGGAACCGAACGCGTGACAAACAGGGCGTAGGACTGCAGTCATCCCACTGCGCCACCGTGTAAGTGATCCCTGGCAATTACAGAGTGATGAAGGAAACCGACTGCATACACATCGCTGTTGTAAATATGTATATCTTGTACTAGTAGTGAGATAACTGATTCATAGAGAAAGTATTCATTACTGAACACTGTATTGAAAGTGAATCAATCTATCTTTAGTGTGGTTTTTTTTCCATTTCTATGGCAGAACCACGCATAACTAATGTGTTTAAACATTTTTCACTATTTTGAATGAGAACAAAAAGATGAAGTCTGAAAATGCAAAGCTCTGACCATATGCGGGATTCGAACCCCGCACTAACATCGCAGTGGCCCATCGCGTTAACCACTCTGCCACATCTCACTTGGTGGTGGAAGACAGGAATAGCCTCCACAGCCCTTTAACACAAACTAGTACAAACTAGTACAAACTAGTCAAAAACTGGTATACTTAGTGTGAAGCCTCGATATGCAGTGTTTCGAATACTGTTGGTTTCATTTCAATATGCTGAATTCTGATTCAAGATGCGATAGGATCCGTTTCCAAAGCTGAATCATTGTTTTGTTTTGATGAAAAGAACCATGAGAGGCTTTCGAACGAAAACAATTCCCTCACATCCTTGGTCCTTTGGAGCACCAGATTCACAGCTATGATGCGCACTTGGATAAGCATTCGTTTGGCGCGCGCAAAAGCGTAAAAAAGGAAAAAAGGTAAAAAAGGAGCATATGGAGATCCCGGTTATTAAAAAGTCCTCGAGAGGACTTTTTAATAACCGGGATCTCCATTTGCCTGCGTCTATGATATCTGCGCGTTCTCTGCACGCACTCTAGCAATATCGATATGGCAGTGCCTGTGCGATCTGCTCAACCGGTGGTTTCGCAGCGCCCGAGACCAGGATCCAAAGCGTGGTGTAACCCGATGGTTATATCAAGGTTATCGAAACTAAGTTGATATTTTGATTTTTCACACTATATTGACCTCACAACGGTCCCGGGTTATGAAATATACAACTGCCGGTTTAACTTGCTGGTTAACCGGCAGTTATAGTGCAATTACTACGGCCCCTGGAAATCGTCGAAATCTTCAAATCCTTGTTTTCTGAAACCTCTAGATTCATTGCATTCTAGCAAGTTGGCCGAGCTGCGCAACCTGTTTGTTGTGGACCGATCGAAGAAAGTCAATCTCGCCACCTTTTTTGGCCAGCCGTTTTGTCGACGAAATAAGATCCTGGCGCTTCTTTGCGGCATTCCTGAGGTTGATGAAAGAAATCTAATTTTGAATGAGATGGCTTGACCAATCAAGGTGTCGCAAAAACATCAGTGATTTCTAAAACGATCCCAAAACCATGAAAAAATCGAAAATGTGACATTAGCCGAAAACAGCCATAGAAGTGGCTTAAGAAATAGACTTCTCGCAAAACTAGAAGGAAAATTCGCTCGGGTTTGCTCTGCTTCTATCCTAATAAACTGTTCAGGAGATCCGGTTAGTTCCCGAAACGGTCAAAATCTCACCGACGAAAATTTCCGTTGGTGCTGCCTTCAAGGAAACAAACTACCGATGGTTACAGGCGAAAAAATTACTACCTACTATGATGAACCATCTCACGGCCATCGGTGAGGAGCACCGCATCCCCGAATAGATAAGTCAAAAAATTAGGATTGGAGTGCAGTAGGTAGAAGGTTTTTGACAATCAAGTATATTCTTTAGTGGTCTCAGAAAATCAGATTGGTGCTGAGATAGTCTTGATACGATTTCTTCAGGATTAAGACCGCAGGAGGTGTAGCCCGACTGGTGCGATTGTCAGATTGGTCGATTGCGATTGTCGTTCCAACGCCGTACGAGTTGATTGCTGTTGACTTGGTGATGGACCATTTTTGAAGTTTGTGAGAGCGTACCCGATTCTAAGACAAGCCAGCCAGAGCAGTTGCCAGTGCGTTATTCGAAAAATGGATCTGTGACGGGTGTGGGTGGCCTGAGGCTTGTTCACTCAGATTAGGGGCCAGCACGTGAACAGCATTTTCTCAGAAATCTGTGAGATAGCATGATTTTGTGAGATTACGGGTCGGTAACAAAATACTTCACCTATGCAAGAATGGGATCACTGAACGAGTGATTGGGACGTTAACGCTCATGCCTAGGAAACAGTGATTCCAGCAGAATAGGATGAATTCCTTCTAGTGGTAGTCTTTGCTACAACATAGCCCCTCATGAAACAATAGGAGAAATGGCATTCTACACTTTGCACTGGGTTTGGAACCACATGGATCTTGACGAATAAAAATACGAACTTTCAACCAATACGCAACATGTGCATGTGCACAACTGTGCAAGGGAATTCAATAAGTACTCAGAGCTCATGAAGGATAGCTATGATAAGCGTAACAAAGTTGAACAAGGAGAACTGCTTAGAGTAGGTGACAATATATCTAGAACTACATAGAGGATAGAGAGCGGCAATATTACCGAATCTGGCAAATAACAGCGGACCGTATAGGGTGTTCTGGGGTTGCCGAAGCTGAAAACGGACACTTGCGTTATGTCGGGCATTGATGGTCACACGGAAATGTTCCAGAGCAACAAGTACAGTGGACGTCGATGGCGGTGACCCGTCTGCGGCCTCGAAAAGCACGCAGCGCGACCGCGCCGCTCACACTAGAATCGTCGCCGCAGTGGCGTACCTGGGTTTTCTTGGTAGTTTTTCATCACATTTAATGATAACTAGTAAGAAAACTAACTGACTATCAAGAAAACCCCCATAAGTTGATGTCAGGGATAGGGTTCTCGCTCGAGCGGCGCGGTCGCGCCGCGTTATTTTCGAGGCCGCAGACGGGTCACCGCCATTGCCGCCCACTGTAGGTAGTTCCGCTAAAAATAGGAACTGCATGTGGCAAAGACATAGAAAACCTACAGACCAAGATAATCATCACAAATGGCTTCCCGTCGGTAACGTTGGCAGCCGCGGACAGACAATTCTTGCAAAATAGCGAAATTTGCATATCAAACGATCCAAGCCCGGACATCATGAAGACTATGGGAACGCAACGTCCTTCTCTGTCCATCAAGAGGAGAAAATCAGCCTTCAAACGGAGAAACGTTGGCTTACTCGCATTGTTTTTTGCTTATGACAGCAAATAAGTTAACAATTTTAGAACTGAGTAAGCCACGGCCGCAGTTGGGTGATGCGGTGATTGGGCAACCAATCACCGTTGTCCCCCACTCCTTGCCGAATCTCGTTGTGTTGATGTCGCTTACATTCGCTCCATGTCGCCTGCACTCGCCCGGTCTCGTCCTCGATCGCCCACCGCGCCACCTCACCGCCCCTCAAGCCTCGCCTGCCGTCAATCTACCGTACCACAACTGCACCCCACGTCCATCACCGCTCGAAACCCACGCCAGCTTCAATCAGATCTAAATTTATGTTATTTTCCTGTTGTCAGCGGCAGTGTCGCACTCGCAACCTGTCTGGGCCAATTGTTAGCTTTGTTACGTAATTTGGTCATGCCTCGTACGAGGCGTGGCCAGCAATAAAGACTTCCATCTCGTGTACGGTCGACAGCTAGGGCAAATCCTCTGCGGTAATCTTCTCTGTCATACGGTATTGGAACCCCTCCATTACCGTCGCCTACTACTAAACCCCCGTTGGCACTTAGGACCTTCCCAGTGCCCCAGAGAAGCTGGAGCAGTACAACGAATCGCCGGTGTATTATTTACCGTCATGAATGACGCCTTTACTGCAATCACAGCTAATCACGAAAACTCGGCCACTGCTGTGATAAGAGTGCGCAGGAGCTCAAAGTGGAGGACACGGGTGTATCGATGTGATAAGGGAGCGCCGGCGCACAAAGTAGGGGGAGACGGGTCCACCGTTGTGATAAACGTGTGTCTGCGCACAAAGTGGGGGGAGATGGGTCTACTGCTGTGACAAGGATGCGCCGGCGTCGCAAGTGGGAGAACGCCTGCGAACGGGTCGACAGGTGGAAAAGAGGTGCGCCCGCGCAAATTGGCTGGAAAATGCTCTTAAAGGCAGTATGTCAGCTCGTTTTGGGTATGGAGATGTCAACGGAATCCAATTCTTCTCGACGCGCTGATTCAATGATGTAGTTGAAATCCGAAAAAACGGTCAAAACCCCCACTTTTAGGGCAAAATCTGATCTTGACATGGACGAGTTTCCCTGACCGCAAACAAGGAGGAACCGGCGAGAAATGGGGAGTGTGTACCATAGACATTCGACCCGATTGACTCGATTAGACCTTCGAGTGATCACTGTTTGAATGGATCAAATTTCGAGTCAGTGCTGGTATGAAATATTAACGTTACTCTGTAAGATCTATGTTTTCGTGATATCGATTAATGGGAAAAGGGCAGAAGTCCAAATTATTCGATTGACTCGATGTCGACATTTCGATATCGAGTCAAACGTCTAGTGTACCAAAATGAACATGTCAACAGCAGCTATTATAGACACAACCAGTATTTCCTTGTTGGAAAACCATACTCTACTCATGCGTTCGATACCTTGAGACGTGTCTCAGCCCACCATCACCTTCGGTGGTGCCCAGACGTTGAACCTTCACCTATGACGAAGAGGAAAAGATGGGTCCGAACAAAAGTATGCATTGTAATTTGGGCAAGGTAGGTTTACATGGAATGCGCAACTATGGCTTAAATTCTTCACACAATACTGTCTAGGAAAAGTCGAAGTTCAAGCATGGCCGGCTAGTGCATTTCGAGAAAGGGTTTTAACAAAATTGGTGTGAATTTGCCACATAATTAGGGTTTAACCGACAGTATCGCTCGCTACTTAGAAAACTATGCTTTGCGCAGTTGTCAGACGGGTTACCAACGTCATTTAGGATAAGGTGGTAGTACGATCACAGAATTGCCACTGAAAGTGGCTGAGAAATACTTCCAAGCGTGAAAACAGGAATACCTTGCTTATTTGAAGGAATCGAATATTGCGCAGTTGTCAGGTGGTGACGTCCATCCCTCCTCGAGGCTGAAGGAGCAGAAAGACACCGTCCTTCCTACTCTGCTATCTTGTCTTACTCCTTCAGATGAGCGCACTATCGAGGAGCAATGGAATATCAGTGTGAAACCTATGAAGGACTCAGTCGTTGGCGTCCTGGGAAAAACATCCGCAGGCAAGACGAAGATCGGGAAAGCGACCGGGTGGTGGAACGAGGAGGTGCATAGCATAATTGCGCAAAAGAAGTCCATGTACAAACGTTGGATGCACACTCATTGCGCCGAGGACCGAGATGCCTACCTGGCCGCAAGGCGGGAAGCAAAGAAAGCTGTTGCTAATTACATATACGATACACTGAACACCTCAGAAGGAAGGCAATCGCAGTATCGACTGGCGAAAGCTCGTCATCGTTCAACAACCATGATTACAGGGCATATAGGCACTATTAAGGCGTCCAATGGAAACATCCTACGCAAATCCAGACGATGTCTTGGTGAGATGGAGACAATATTTCGATCAGATGTTCAACGAGGAGTTCCCACATCCATCAGGTCCGCCTGTAGAAAGCATTCAATGCCCTGTTCTTCCGATAGCTCCTGCCGAAGTAAGCGAGGCAATCAAGAAAATGAAACGAAACAAGGCAACCGGACGGGATGGCATCCCCGTTGATGTATGGAAACTGATGGGCGAAAGCGGCGCTGCATGGCTTTCCAAAATCTTCAACAAGATCTTAGTGGAAGGAAAAACGCCGGAAGTGTGGCAGATGAGTACGACCATTCCTATCTGGAAAGAAAGAGGAGACAGCGCAGACTGCTCTTCATACAGAGCGATACGCCTTCTTTGCCACACCATGAAAATCTTTGAGCGCATCTCGGACTCACGACTAAGAGCAATTGTTTCCACAACGCCAAATCAGTGCGGATTCGTGAAAGGCTGCGGTACCACTGACCACCATTCATGCCGCCCGACTACTTGTTGGAAAACATTGGGAGAAAAACCGTTTCGTCCACCTTGCTTTTCTTGATCTCGAGAAAGCATTCGATCGAGTCCCACGTGATTTCATATGGATGGCTCTGCGAATACATGGAATACCCGAGGAATACGTGCGTTGGATCAATATGCTGCACCTGAGGCCGTCCAGCATGGTAAGATGCGCGGCAGGGACCAGCAAGCCCTTTCTCGTCCAAGGTGGAGTAAAGCAAGGGTCTGCACTCTCTCTGCTGCTGTTCATACCTTGTGTCGACGCCATCACCAGGGATATTCAGAAGCCGCACCCATGGTGCATGCTATATGCCGACGATGTGATGGTAGCCGTTGAGACGAGGGAAGAACTACAAGAAGAAGTACAGCTATCGGAAGAACGCTTGCAACGGCATGGACTGCGGCTGAACATTGCAAAAACCGAATATATGGAGTGCGGAGCAAAGATAGAAGATGGTACCATCTGTGTTGACGGCAACAAACTGAAGAAGGTTGAGTGCTTCAAATATCTCAGATCAAGAATTGCTTTCACAGACGATGTCCTCCCCGACTCTTACGGACGTGCCAACGCCGCGTGGATGAAATGGTGAATGACTACGAGCATACTGTGTGACAAGAAAATGCCGATCCGACTCGAGTCCAAAGTCTATCGGACAGTGGTAAGGCCAGTCACCCTTTGTGGAACGGAGTGCTAGGCCGCCACAAANAGTATGTGTTAAGGCGTGCCAACGCCGCGTGGATGAAATGGTGAATGACTACGAGCATACTGTGTGACAAGAAAATGCCGATCCGACTCGAGTCCAAAGTCTATCGGACAGTGGTAAGGCCAGTCACCCTTTGTGGAACGGAGTGCTAGGCCGCCACAAAGGTCACAAAGCAAGTCTTACACGCGATGGAGATGCGAATACTAAGGTGGTCAATGGGTGTGCCGTTAAAAGACAAAGTCTCGAATGAGGTGGTTCGCTCCACTTTTGGAGTCGCACCGATAACAGACAAGATGAGAGAAGCGCGGTTGCGTTGGCTCGGGTATGTGCTGCGTAGAGAAGGTGGGTCCGTAGCCAAAACTGCACTCACCCTAGAAGTTCAGGGGGTACTATTGTATAATACTTCAACGGCCCCCACTACCGACCCCAAAGTCAAAATCATGGATTTCTCCGAAAACTTACATACAAAGGTAATTCGAGGTGCTGATCACGAATATCATGGTCATTTCGCATGATAATATCGATTTTATTGATTTTTTCGATTTTTACCGAACTTGACTCATCTCTCACAATCTCGCTGCGACATTTGCAACATTGCATGGAGGGGTGCTGAACACGAATATAGTAGCTGTTTTGCAGAATAAGCTTGACTTGTTTGACTTTCTCCTATTTTGCCTCTATAGGGTGGTGAAGTTCCAAACTTTCCTGGAGGGTTCGCCTCCGAGTCGGCTTTCTCATGGTAAATGCCTATCGTATTTGTAATCAGCACCTTCGAAAACCCCTGTACGCAAGTTTTCAGGGAGTTCCACGGTGAAGGTCAGAATTCGAAAAAAATGAAGGTCAGAATTCGAAAAAAAAGTCGATAAAATCAATAAAATCGCTACTATCATGCGAAATGAGTACGGTGTTCGTGATCAGCACCTCGAATTACCTCGGTAAGCAAGTTTTCAGAGAAATCCATAATTTAGAGTTTGGGGTCAGAAGTGGGGCCGCTGAAGTAGAATAGTACCGTTCAGAGCATAAGACCACGCGGAAGGCCCAAGACTTGCTGGCTAGATTGTGTGAAGTCCGATATGGCCGAAGTGCAACCAACTACAATGGCCGCGAATAATCGGAACAAATGGAAGAAGAGATGCAGTACAGATTTACAAGCCGGGTGATGGAGACCATTGTCAGATAAATATGGAAGGTTTTATATGCGAGAGAATAAAGGCTAGTACGTCACCCGGAATTGACCGGCAGAAACCCCGTCCGCCTTCTGTTGTAAGAAAGCAAAGGCTACCGAGGGACGAACGATCTCGAATAAAGGCGTTAGTTCGAGTCGGAACCCTGATTATAGGGACTCTGAACGGCAAAACAAGAGAGATTGCAGACTTTATGCAACGAAGAACAATCCGCATTCTATGTCTGCAGGAGACGAGATGGAAAGGCTGCAAAGCTATAGACATGGGAGACTACATCAAACTGTTCTACTACGGAGTCGAAACAAGGAGGAACAGGGTGGCAAAAGCAATGGATGCATCATTAAAAGACTACATCTCGTTCGTGACTCGGGTGAGCGACAGGACCATCTCTCTTCGGATCGCTGCCTCGAAAGGGTTTTGGACAGTGGTGTCTGTATGTCAGTGTATATGCACCGAGATAGAGAAAGCTACATTCTATGAAGAGCTCAATGATGTCATTAGAAAGGAGACTTATATGGTCATGTTGGTCAGGACAGAAGAAGATGTGGAAGAATGCATGCAGGAAGAGGCTTTGGAAGGCGTAATCAGGATGGGGAGAGAATTGAGTTAGCTAAAGCTCATGATCTCGCTATAACAAGCATAGCATTCTTCACCAAAAGAGAGTCCCAAAATGTTAGCGTATCAGAGGTAGCGGAGGTCGGCAAAGAGAGATAGATCATGTGCTGGTTTGGTGGGCTGCACTGAAGACGGTGAAAAACGTGAAGTCAATTCATGGAAAAGAGTTTACACTTCAACTCTGAAACGTTGCATCAACTTTGGAACACTTCAACACATTGCTTAACATTGCCTTTACACTTTACGCTGCAGATCACTCTCCAATCAAACCCGGCGTGGCACAAGAGGCCGATCACTTGCTGCAAACTAATAAATAGCTGATCGACCACACTTGTCACGCCACCGCGTTTGATTGGAGCGTGATCTGCGGTGCACGCTCCTGGAAGCAGATTATTAGTCTTTCCAAAAATCCTGGCCTCACGCTACACCGCGCCGCGCCTCCTATGCATTATCATACGTGCTGCGACGTGGCTCAGTCGACGCGCAGTATAGCGTGAGGCAGGGATTTTTCGGAAAGAATGTATATGTACAGTTGCTCCAAAAACTTGCCTCACGCAGCACCACCTGTCTGCTGATCCGCGCCATGTCATCTATGCATTATCATACGTCGTGCAACGTTGCTTAACTGATTCAACATAATGACATGACATCCACCTATGGTCACATTAAGTCAACTCGATAGCAACTCAAACAACCTATCAGATAAGAAATATGTTGTCACCGAGTCGGAGGCCGCTTTGCGGTGTTTCTGGTCTTTTGATTGCATGATGACGTCAAACTTGTCGACGACGAGTTGTTAGTTAAAAGGTTGTCTGCAGGTTGTTCTGTGTCAAGGGTGGGCTGACAACTTGTTCTGGGAGTTCTACGTAATTAGATGTCTAGGTGCGAAACTGTAATTGCACCGTACATGGGTTCGCCAACTATTGCCCGCAATGGTTTTTCATACCATACAGAAAATGGGACACGATTAATCAGCAGTTGCAAGCCTGATGAAGTCACAAAGAAATTAGTAACAGAATGAATCTATAAAAAAAACAACAGCTTGAAAATTTGTTCCCAAATGTTAGTGGACGTAGTCAGAGCAGGTAAAAGTTGTCCATAATTGTGTGGCAAAGATCACTTACGATAGTGGTAATCAGGGTGGCGATCGCTGGGATTGGGTGAGTCGGCCGCCTGGACGGAGTAGACAAGCGCGAAGACGACACGGAGGAAGCACAACCACATGAAGACGAATGCAGCAACTGGCCGAGAGCCAACGTGGTTGCGCAATATAACAGCGAAAAACCAGAACGCCAGCCGTCTCCAACAAGTTCGAGACACAACGGCGGCGTATAATAGCATGCAGCTGGAACATAATAAACGATAGCCACCTTGCTAATCGTGTTCTCTCTGCGGTGTTCGAGGAAACCTGTGAGGAAATCCTTGCGGAAGCTTCCAGATTTCCGTAGATTTCCGTGTCTTCAATGTGGCTCATAAACAACAGATGCCAAGCTCAGCAAACTCTTTAATTTGTATGAAAGTGAACAATAGAAGTATAACGGAAGAATATTGGCACTTATTGTATCAAGTACAAGTATAAATCTACTACGTAGAAGAACACAGCGGGTGTAAAAACAATGAGCAACAGCGCAGATATCCTGAACTAGGGCTATTTCCATAATCCTATGTGCACTATGCGCATACCCTACTTATTTTCGAGGTAATCATCATATAATCTTCAATCTACGATCTTAACACCTTACTCGTCTGCCATATTTATACAGAAGCATCAAAATGTTCCCAGCCTCCGCTTACCTGTTCAACATTTCTGCCAAGTTTTGAAAGCATCATGTAGGGTGAATTATTCTGGGTTAACTTGCAGTTCTATGGGATTTCTTGAACTCTCTTAGAAGTTAGGAATTTTTTTGCCAGCTAAGATACATGTACTATTGCCCAAAAATGTGTATCCAGCGAGAATTGGATATTTGTTGTATAAATAATATCAGTCGAACAAAACCTAAATTCACCCCTTAAATGTAAACAAAAAGAAAACCATCTAGCATTCCTTCGTGGAATGCAGTGTTTTCACAAGAATCGGACAGTAACAGGGTAAGTAACGAATCTGATGTCAACAACTGAAGGTCAAAACACGGAGTAGTGGGTCGAGACTTGGAGATCAGCAAGATCAGTGCGATCGAACATGGAATCCAGAGAGAGAAAAAATTCGCCTGTTTTGTGCGCTAGAGGAAACCTCGTGTCAGTTGACCATCTGTAGACAAACCCTAGAAAAGTACAGCAGGTACTGTTCTACTCTTTTGATTGCATTAAGAAACAATCTAAGAAAATGGCTGCAGAAACTCAACCATGGAATTAGGGGCCTGCAACGAGACATCCTTTCTTACAGAGCTATCTTGCTTCACGACAAAGCGGATGCATTTTCATGATTTGGGCTGTTCATAACCTGGGTCTGGGGCTTATGTGCCAGAATCCACTAAAAAGCTAAAACGGCATTTTACCGGAACAAGAAAAAACAGCAAATTAGCCTATGCCCAGTACTCATAACCATGAGGTGAAAGTCCTTATACCAATTGGTAAAATCAAATAAGGGGCAGGATAAACAGCACTTCTAACTTCAACGAGTCTGTATTTATTTGCTTTGAAACCTCACAGCAGTGGCTATTGTACAAGTGGTCAAGGCAGGAAACTTTTTGGTACCTCTGTATATCTTCCCAAGAACACTAAGATGAATGTTTCCGGAAACAAACACATCCACAACGTCCGGGTTTGGCAGATCCCAAATGCATCTGTCGTTGCGTCGACATTGCCAAACTAGTGATAAGTTTGACACCGGGACTACAACTGCAAAACCAAAAAAATCTTTTTTTCGCTAAGAAGAATCAAAAGCGAGAATCTTTCCAAAAGCACTCCATGCCATCGACTGGGAAGCTCGACAGCACAAGAACTCATCCAGTGAGGTTGATTCTCTAATCAACTTGCAGTTTATGATCCGTACACCTCCCATTCTTCGGGGAGACCTGTCAGAGGACCACTGGCCACACGTTTCCGATCGCCACTGTAAGTATTGCGCCCGATTCACAGAATAAGGATCATGCCAAGGGACTGTGGATGTGCTAGCACTGCTACAGCTGAAAAATACATAGAAGTGATGCGACAAATGAGTAAACAGAAGAAGGGCAAAGATCTTCGAACAGCTTGTTCTCTGTTAAAACTAACAAGTTGAGGCGTATGTAGGAAACTCCTATTCATGAACTACGTACGTATATCTAACGAAACCACGTATGAACAAGTGATAAACACCATTGTCAAATGGCACTTAGTCAACGATTCCTCGCGATTTCTCAAACTTCTCTAGCTCTTGTTGAACCAGATCGTCCGATTTATCAGTAACTTCTATTACCTCCTTGACCTAGAAACAAATATGCGAGAAACTGTATTTTCACTTAAAAAGAAAAAAAAGCTATACATTGGCACAGTAGGCCTACCTCCGGGACGTAGAATTGCAGCATATTCTGGATGCCTGACTTGAGTGTAACGGAAGAGCTGGGACAGCCCGTACAGGATCCCTAAACACCATAATTTGTAGTCACTTATCTGATACTAATAGATTCTTATATTCTTATTAAGAGTAACACTGCATTACAAGAAGAACTGCATACAGTGGTGGCTACAAATTTAGCGCGGTGTCAATTTTAAGTTGTAAATTGATGAAAATTTAAAACTCGTACACCAGACTTGGGATAATCTATCAATCGAAGCCCGAGTATGTGTTAAGGCTTAGTGGCCCCTTTCTTTCCTCAACTCTGCTCCTCCGGAGAATACTTCTACATGGAATTACTGTACCCTAACAGCACCTTTGGAAATAGTTGCGTCTCTCCCTTATTTCGTTTTATTAAATTGAGGAAACAATTTTTTCTCACTCTAGGTATGATCGCGCATTTCGCAATAGTGGTATTAATGCGCACTTGTCCACATCTTGAGAGAGAGCAAAAATTATCAGCAACGCTGAAAATTGCAAAATAAGGGTTGACGGTGATAGCAAAGATAACGGATGCACTTCAAATGCAGATATTCCTCCTGTGTGTGTCTCTAGCAACCATTCAGTTGCAGAAGCTGAAAATTCTAGGCATCCAATATTCTTTTAAATCGACGAAATGGCTTTTTCTGTAAATTTAACTATTTAGGTCTTCCCTCAGTCCTAGCCGGCGCGGAATTTACGGCAATAGCATTTAGAAGAGAATGTTGAACACAAAAGCGCCTAATTTCCGTCACCTCTCTTTTTGCTCCGCATGTAGATATGAAAACCTTATAACAAATACGGGAAAATGTGGAATTGAAGTTTTAATTTTCGATCCTGCATTAACCCACTCTATGCCTGTGGTATACAACAGGAAAGAAGCCCCAATAAAGCCTTAAATAACTCAAGATTGGTGTCGATTATTTACCCTAAGGGTGAGACGTGAAAAATTGGGTAAAAATTGGGTACTGCCGTCTTAAAATTGGGTATTGGGCGTTCTAAACATGTGGCCGCCACTGTACATTCATTCTATTTAGTAATGATACATCGTCGCCGGCGTCGGAAACTCGACAAATGCAGATGACTTTTGCTTATGAACAGCAGACCCGATGTTCACCCAACACCTTAAGGAGTGTTTATACTTTTTCGCGAGGCGGTGGCG
The DNA here is from genome assembly GCA_000688135.1 of Ancylostoma ceylanicum. Classification (NCBI taxonomy): domain Eukaryota; kingdom Metazoa; phylum Nematoda; class Chromadorea; order Rhabditida; family Ancylostomatidae; genus Ancylostoma; species Ancylostoma ceylanicum. Next base: position 1,306,857 of record JARK01001360.1, on the reverse strand, counting down.
TCGCGGCGACAGCTACAACACACGCGATGCGACGGATAGCGAAGCCGTCGCGTCGCGCGGTTGTGTCATGCCAAAGCTCGCAAATTTGCGTACACTCAGAATTACACACATAGCTCGATTTGGCGTGAGCGTCAACGTTTACGCGTTCTTATGATAAGTCGTCCAGTCCCGTAAGTTTTAGGCCAAAGCAGCAAGAAAATCAAAGAAACAACAGCCTACTCCAGGCTCCGACATCGGCGAAATCATCGCGTCGCGTCTGCTAGCAGGCGCGACGCGAATCGGGCCCAGGTCCATCGCGTCGTTTTTCAAGAAAAAAGTATAAACTGGGCGCGACGTCGCATCGCGACGGCAAACGCCAACCACCACATCGCGACCACTGTTTGTGCATGCTTCCACTCGGGACCCATCGGATTGGAACAGTTTGCTTGGACGCGACGATCGCGTCGTGCCGAAGTATAAACACTTCTCTACAGAAATATGTTCTGAAGATAGAAAAAAAGTTCTTCCAACTCTGAACAAACGAACCTTCAGCTGCAGTTTTACAACACCATTCTCAAAGCCCATATATGTTACGTCACCGCCATCCTCTTGAACCATGGGGCGGACTCGAGAATCGAGTAACTCCTTTATCATTGCCACCGTATCGTCGTCGTCCTCATGTATTGCTGCAACATTCAGGTTTTGCATAACATCGTGTTGCGGTTATAATTGACGCGGATTTGTTGGACGAATGCAAGTTTCTATGCAGGGGGCGTCAATCACGATCGCACCCCTCTGCTGGCCTCCTTCGCTGCACCACCTATTTACATGGCGCGGCAAATCAACTGGGTGCTGGGGCTAAGGGACCCTGCCAGGACTTCTCTTCAGCCTATGGTTTTCACGACTATTTTCTTTATGTCCCGGCTTCTTGCTAACACTGGAGGGAACAAGATATTCAGCAGTTGAGCGGGTTGTTCAGCAGTTACGAATCTGAATCATTTTTAGCTAAGAAAACAGCAAATGCCACAGTTCACATAGTTTCTTTCGAAATTCTATTTCACATTATTTCTTTCGAAATCGAAATATATAGTTTCTTTCGAAATTCCAAGAAAAAGACAAAAAAATATCTGAAGTCCCTGCTTGAAAATTACTGATTATCTCCGGACTGTGAATTTACACACGAGGACTTTTCCGTATTGCTATATAAGTGCTCAAAAGGTGCATCGTAAAATTCCAATTTCTCAAAAAGGGCTTCTTACTGACTTTAATCCCACCAGAAGCTGGTGCTAAGTGAATCAATCTGCTGTTCAATAAATAGCTACATCCGATTAGATAAGAATGCACCCAATTCTGGAAGAATATTATTTCAAATTTCCACCCGGTCAGACCACTTTTACGGCGAAGACAGACCCCATTTTTTTCCACTCTTCAACTAAGTGCTCCCTTAGAATATCTGTTGTTAGTTCGCTTTATCTGGCCATACGTTCCATTCTACACAATCCTACTCCAATAATTTCCCCTGATAGTTGCTTTTCTTTCTCGAATTAGACATAAACACGCTCCTACTTACGTTAGCTTTTTAGAGGAAGAATCGGACATGACGCTTAACTACACCTGTATCTTCATGAACGGGAGCTGAGCCGGACTGCCGAATAATGGGCTTTCCAGACTCGATATAGTTCGCTATAGTCGAGAATATCTCAGCCCGCATCACACCCCAATCCGTCTCTTCATCTTTCTTTGTGATTGTAATGAAGTCTTCTCCAAAGAATACGGACTTGACACCATCAACTCGGAAAAGTTCCCTGAAAACTACATAGAAGTTCCGAATGACACCTATCTCTTCCACAGGAAACTTCAAGGATAAAGCTCGGGAGTAGTGCTGAAAATCACTCGCTTACATTGCCAGAGGACTGTCCTTGGCAGATGCCACACTGCTGTACTCGTAGGTTCGCGGATGATCAAGAATGGCTTGACCAGGTAGGAATTTCAACGACAGTGGATTTGGTGTCTCTTGTACTTGGATATAGAGAGAGCGTACTGAAAACACTTGCGATAAATGCTACAACCGTGCTAATGCTGCATGCTTCACTGCCGAACTGATCTACACAGCAAAAGCAAACTTCCCGCGACTTCACAGCTGCAGAAACATTAGTACAAATCGCTCTTCTAGTACGCAATTTGAGATGGTGAGCATTATGTTTAACGATTTGGTCATGCTCAGGTAGCAATAACACCGATGCAGTTTTGGTTTCTCCACGGTACCACCTCGAATCGACTAACGGGACGGCGCTGTACTAGACTGTACGTGCTAAGAAAACAAGACCTAATAAGGGAGATAAGAATTAAATGCTGAGTACATCTTGAGAAAACAAGTTTTTGCTAGGTTGATTAGGTTGGCGAGGAAGTAATGTCCGAAATTTTCTTTTTTTTTTTGTTTTTATTGTAAGTTTATCATACAACAGACTCCATCAGCAATATAATCACCATCGTTAGCTGTGACAGTGCTCCACCTAAAAAGCAGGATACTGATTCCCTTCTCCCAGAAATGCCGGGTCTGGGAGTCGAAGAACTCAGCAACCGCAGTTTTGACATCATAAACAGTATGGTGCCCCAGCTCGGCTAGTTTGGACTGCGTCTCGATGGCAATGTAAGGTCGAGCGTTGTCATGGAGGAGATGTAACGAGGTCCTTCTGTGCCGCTTTTTTCGGAAGGCATTAGCCTGGAGCTGAATAGCGTGTGGTAGCGGTGAACGTCCTGCCTTGTGGTAGCACCTCATAGTACAGCATTCCTTTCGCATCCCAAAAGCAGCTAAGGTGAACCTTTTTGGGCTGTATTGGCGGCTCTTCTCTTTGCGAAAGCTAGATGATACGGCGAGCGTTGGTGTCGTAAAGAATCCAACTCTCATCTCCTGTGACCAGAAACTCCCATAGGTGAGATAGTCGGAGCCGAGGCTCTGCCCCCCTTCACTTTGGGCGGGGTCCGGCTGTCCCCCTTCACCAAAGCGAAGAGGAGGTGACCGATGCGAAGCCCCGATGAAAAAACCAAGCAATTAAATATGGTATTTTCACGTAACAAAGATGAACAATGCGATAAAGCGAAGAAGGTACAACGATAAAGAAGGAAGATACATGCGGAAGAGAAAGAAGGAACAAACCGATGCTAGGATATAGAATTTAAACAGTTGAATAAATGTATAAGTGTAAGGTCTATAAATGTGCCGGTTGTGCAAGAGTCAGACGTTAGTGGTTTCGCAACGCGATTGGAGCGTCGAATCCGACGGAATTACGGGCATTGAAAAATGAACAGTAGCTCAGTTCACAGCGAAAATTTCCATATAGTGAAGGGTATTTCCAGGTAGAGTGAACCTAGTGGATCAAGCACACACCTTGATTGTGGAAATATCTTTCATGTTGGAGGAACGGTTTGCGTTTTTCAAGACCGACACATTTCGCGGCAGTTTCTTTTCGGTTAAGTATAACTCTGGAAAAAGTCAATGAATCAAAAATGGGACAGTCCATGGAAACAGAGGAAGAAATTCTGTATCAGCTCAAATAGAAAGTGAATCTTGATATGAACATCTTATAGGAACCAAATAGGAATATTTGAGAGCGAGCAAAACGACANCCCCCCCCCCCCCCTCCCGCACATTTTCTGCGCCACTGCTATCTACGTATTTTATGAGCAAATCCCTGGTGCCCTGAGTTCAGAACACAAGGAGTTGCGAAGCGGCAAATTCGGAGACCGCCAATTTTGAGTCGGCATGCTTGGAGATTTTTTCCTTGGGTAGTGAGAGATTCTGATGTTGGGGAAGGTGGCATCCCCATCGCAAAAAGTGGAGAACCGTTTGCTGACAAGGTTTTCGAAATTAGAGGCAGGTTCTGGAATCAAATTTTGGGCGATTTTGGCTGTTCCTTTTATTAGGTCGGTGCAAAAGTTCTGTCCTTTTTCCCATTTTTTGCACAACTTACCGAACAAAGTTTTTGGCAGTACAGAGAATGGACCTATATGCGTTTTGAACATTTTTCTATTGAAGCATATTCCAATTTTCAAACCAAATAGCAGCTACGTATGGGTGATGTTTAGGGCAATGCTTTGAATTAGCAGCATGGATTGGGTCGTCCAACAGGAATTCCAGGAAAAGCAAATGAAATGCTTTGAAAAGTGCTAGTCTGCGTTTCTCTGGAATGAAAGCAATCAAGTCAAGCCAAAAAAGCGGAATTGGTAGGAGTCTCTGGGTTGAATGAGAGAAAAATGTTTTGAACCAATTCGCATGTGATCTCATTAGATATTTACGCGAAAAACGGAAAATTTAATTCGCTGTGTTTGTGAATTTTCAAACTTTTCCTGCCTCCCAAGTGAGATGTACAGCAATTCAAAGTGATAACGGCGAAGAGCAGGATTTGCTCCGGAAGACCATTATAGTCCTTGGGCGCAGTCGATAGAAACTTTTCGAGCTCACAGAGCATGCGGCGCGTGCGCGGTGCGTTCCGCTTGCAACAGCGGTCCTGCGTCCTCGTTCAGCCGTTCGAGGACGCCGTTCGCCAGAATTAGGCTTAGCTGAGCGTTTTCAGCGACTACCTCAGATAAGCAGCCAGAAACGAATAAAAAAACACCAAGACATGAAAAAAGCAGGACGCGCCGCGCACGCACCGCAGAGTCTGCGCGCTCAAAAACTTTCTACCGATAGCGCACAAGGACTATACCACAAATTACTGTTAGACGACATCTAGGGAGAATTATAGAGTCTTAAAAAATCAACAAAACTTTTGCACCGACCTAATATATTCTTGCTTTATCAGTTCGTCATCCCATTCTTCTCATAAATATTTGTGTCCTTCCTGATTTGTAGTTTTATCTTTATATGGACTTTCATGTAAAGGACATCCTGATCACACATCCATCCCAAGCAAGCATCTCATCCCTAGGCTAAGAGATGAACTTCCCTGCAAGTACTTCCTTATGCAGAATGGAGACGTACGTGCAAATGCAATGATGTTCGATCCTCGCCCAGGGAAAAACTTGCACTATGCTGCTAATCGTTGGTGACATCCTGCTGGTTTTGCGCTGATGAGTAATTTTTGTCTATTACTCTCATCAAAGGATAGGTAAAAAGTGGCACTACCTAGTACTTCTTCTGTCCTTTACTACTCGCAAAAACCACTGCAGGGAACCCCTTTTTTGATGCGCGTCCATTTGCCAAAATGTCACGCCAATTTTCTCTAACATTCACAGTCAGGCAGTACATTTTGCATGCTTAGTTTTTTCCTCGAAGTTGCTTTTCATATTGCTCTCCTCTTGAAAAGTCAAAAATAGCCGCTAATTTGGCAAACACTGGGCAATTAGAGGCAAAATGTATTAGGTTGTTGCGAAAATAGTTGCCGTTTCACGGTATGCTTGAAAAAAGACTTTTTTCTTGCCCAATTCAACAATTTCAAGCCAACTTGTGCTAGCTCCTGGTAGGGTTTGTTCTGCTCTTTCAGATGCTTCTTCAATAATCTGGCTAGCTCTTCCTTGGACTTTTTTATAGGGTCGCGAAAAATGGTGAGCCGACGCGATTTTTGAGTGATCATGTTGTACGAGTTCAAACTCAGCCATTCTGCAGCGGAAGCAGCCCGCAATATAGCGCTTGCTTCTGGCACGGACTTCCCTTCCGAAAGGACAGTGAGGTGCTGGTTCGCAAAATTCTCTTCCGGCGATATTGATCTCGAAGATAAACCCGGTCGTGGTCGAAGGATGTCACTGGACGATCAAGCACTGAGAGCAGCGGTGGAAACGAAACCCGATACTACTACTCGTACGTTGGCAGCAGGCCTGAGGGCTCACTGTGCTACAGTTTCAAGACATTTGGCCTCCATGCATGGTGAGAAAATGCAAAAGTGGACACCCCATGATCTAACCGATGACCAGCAATCCAACCGCTACGAGATTTGTTCTAACCTCCTCGTTCGCCAGAAAAACGAGCCATTTCTTGACCGTTTAATAACTGTAGATGAAAAATGGCTCCTATTTGATAATAAGAAACGTGGTTATGTATGGGTAGACAAGTCCTCTACCCGTCCAAGCTCCCCTAAAACAGATCTTCACCCTAAAGAGGTTATGTTGACAATTCGGTGGTGTTGTAAGGGTGTTATTCATTATAGCCTTCTGTAACCTGGTCAGGCTGTTACATCAGAGTCTTACTGTTGTGACTCAGACCTGATGTATGAAAAGTTGCGACAAATGTGGCCGGCAGGGGTAAAGAGAGGTGGGCCTGTCCTGCTCCACATAGGTGAGATAGTCGGAGCCGAGGCTCTGCCCCCCTTCACTTTGGGCGGGGTCCGGCTGTCCCCCTTCTCCAAAGCGAAGAGGAGGTGACCGATGCGAAGCCCCGATGAAAACACCAAGCAATTAAATATGGTATTTTCACGTAACAAAGATGAACAATGCGATAAAGCGAAGAAGGTACAACGATAGAGAAGGAAGATACATGCGGAAGAGAAAGAAGGAACAAACCGATGTTAGGATATAGAATTTAAACAGTTGAATAAATGTATAAGTGTAAGGTCTATAAATGTGCCGGTTGTGCATGAGTCAGACGTTAGTGGTTTCGCAACGCGATTGGAGCGTCGAATTCGACGGAATTACGGGCATTGAAAAATGAACAGTAGCTCAGTTCACAGCGAAAATTTCCATATAGTGAAGGGTATTTCCAGGTAGAGTGAACCTAGTGGATCAAGCACACACCTTGATTGTGGAAATATCTTTCATGTTGGAGGAACGGTTTGCGTTTTTCAAGACCGACACATTTCGCGGCAGTTTCTTTTCGGTTAAGTATAACTCTGGAAAAAGTCAATGAATCAAAAATGGGACAGTCCATGGAAACAGAGGAAGAAATTCTGTATCAGCTCAAGTAGAAAGTGAATCTTGATATGAACATCTTATAGGAACCAAATAGGAATATTTGAGAGCGAGCAAAACGACGAGAATTAGAGGGTTTTTAGCGAATTCCTCTCGGCACACCTAACAAAATGACACATACTGCATACGAAATTCAAGTACAGAAAATTCTCTACAGTTTCATATATAATATGACAGGTAAAAGTCCGTTCTGCGCTGTGCGGGAGGGGGGAGAGCCAAAACCAGTACTTTGGCTCTGGCCAGTGGTCAGAGAAAGACGAAGCAGTGCGACGAGGGAGGAGACGCAGAGCGGCGACTGAGCCGTTGTTAAGGGCCGGCTCCGGCACCCTTCATTTTTTCAGGGAGCAACTCAGCAACAATTTCCGGAAGAAATAACAAGCGGTGTAGGTGTAATGTCATAATTGATCGCTCCTATGTACTCTTCACTGATATGTTCAAGTTTGTAGTAAGGGAGTTATAAGGGAAAAACAGCCATTTTTGGCCAATTTTCAGTATTGTGAAAAGGGAGAAGGATGCCGTGGGTGAATTGCAGGGTATTTGGCACCAGGAGGTAGGCCATGAACCGCTTGTATTCCCAGGACCCTCCCATTTTCGAAATAATGGCAGTTGGAGTGTATTTTATGTTGAAATTGAAGCCGATTTTCACTCGGTGATGCGATGACTCATCGCGCCGCCGCTATCAGTTCCGCTGCAGATCGAAAGGTGTAACTGAGCTTATTTAGGTAGTTGAACGTGAATGACGTCTGTTACGTTACAAGTATGAGTTCACTATGACTTAGTTGGGCAGAAGCTTGCCGCTATCGTTTTTCAGATGAACTAATTGCCCACCAAGCGAGGATAGCGACACTAATTGATATGATTACGAGTTATTGCTAGCTGTTCGACCCAGATCACTCCGTTATTGTGTCTGCTGCAACAGCGCTTCGATTTTTGCGTTCTTCTCAGTGCGTGATGTCGTCGAAGTTCTTTTCCCTTCTCTGTTCTGGCAGATTTTCGATGCACATCCCGATCTTGTCGTGTAATCAAGTGGATCTACAGCAAGTTGCACACTACGAACAATTTACAACAACACTTTATTTCCAGGAAATAACATCCTTTCATTGCTTAAAATTAAAGAAAAACCATACCTTCTGTAATGTAATGTGACGACCCCCCCCCCCGGTCGACGACCCCCTTCACTTTTGGCACCACTGACAAGCCTCAGACCCCCTTCACTTCGAAGACCCCCGGCTCCCCTCTATCGCACCTATGCTGCTCCAGGATAACGCTAGGCCTCACACTTCAAAACTCACCCGGAAAAAACTGATGCAGCTAGGTATCGAGGTTCTCCCTCACCCACCTTACTCTCCAGACCTCTCCCCTACCGACTATCACTTTTTCCGGGCTCTCGAAGCAAACTTGCGTCAGCAGCAGTTTCCTGATTTGGAGCATGTTGAATTTGTCTTCCATTCTTAAAATCTTGTGATCTCAGTTTCTAAGGTAAACGTATAAATAAATTACCGGATCGTTGGCAGAGATGTATAGGATCTGATGGATTTTATTTTGATAAATAAAGTTGAGTTTGAACAGAGTTACAGCATTTTGAACTGGGCTGTCTATTTCGGCAATTAATTTCGCAACAACCTGATATCAATGAAAAGCAACGGAAAATCACAAAAAGTTGGTTGATTGAAGCCACCCCAGTATGAGCGACAATGGAAAAACCCGGTCTTCCCTAGGAATCATACACATGACGCAGCGAGGGTAACGTGCATCACGCTTTTTCTACGGATCGCCGGATGTGTTGTTGATATGAGTTCGGCAGATGTTTGATAGTCGTTTTCTACGTCTACGCACCTCCTCTTCGGCTCAGCTTTCTCCCATTTCCCTTCATATGGGGAAATTTGGGGATTGGGGAGTGGCTACATTGGGCGGTCATTCTGCCTTAGGGTGAAAGAACAGCTTGACAGGCCCATTCTATCAAGACCTTCTACCCCATTAGGTGCCCATCGCAGGCGATCGCATGATAACGTCTCGAAGAATTCTAGGTTGGAGTCATGATCCTCTTAGGCAGTTTCGCCGGGTTGCCCCACAGCAATTCTGAGGTAATGGGCATGCCCCGGCCTTTTCTCCTTATCGGACAGGCTCCGGCTTTTTCTTATTAAGTATCGGTCAAGTCCCGGGCTTTCTTCTCGGGCACCGGGCAGGCCTCAGCTCATAATTTCAATGAAGCTTACTCATTAGTGGGCAAGCCGCGGAAAGAGATCGGCCAGGCCGCATACTTTGTACCGGGTAGGTAGGTCGCGTAGGATGCTTTGGCCAACCTGGTGAAAGTGCATGAGTTTTCAAATGAACCCGATACTTTGGTGTGGGTCATGAAATGGGCCGGGATGTTTTTCTACAATCGTTCCTGGCTTTGAATGGGCCAATCATAAGAGCGCCATCCGATTTAGCTTCATCGTGATCCACACACCAAAGTCCAGCTTGTTGGATTGTACTCAACAGTCCAAGAATAAATAGGGGAACAATTACATTGTTATCGCCAACGAGCCGCCAACGAGGTCTTTGAGGGTTTTGATTTTCATTGAGGCTTCCTTAAAACCCCGAGCAAGAAGATTTGATACTTTATGGTACACTAGCCTACGTACAATCCGGCATTTGAGATTGACTGTACTCCATTTAAGTCTCTGGTGCTGTTTCTACTGGCTAATTGAAAAATGTTTTTGTAGTAGGATAAGGTGTTTGAAAGGATAATGGTCTGCAAATGGTTGAATTTCCAGGCTCGACGAAGCCGAGAACTCTTAAACGAGGTAGCCTTTTTTCAGTGGGGACGATGCTGAAAAGACGCCAGGGAGAAAAGCAACGTGAGGAATCACGCATCCTTTGCAGAAGACGGCGAGAAAATCAGACAATACATGACTATTCATTTATCATCGCGTTTGAAACAAACAAAGGGAAATGGCTTTAACTCCTAATTTTCGGCGAAGGAGCAATTCTGAAGAGTCGTTATTTTTCTACCCTGTGAATATACTATCCGTTCCATTCTTAACATTATTAAGCTCTTTTACTTATAATTGAACTTGCCCGCAGCCAGCTGAACACAATCAATCTTTAATGACAATCATCATTACTTTAGCAAGATTTTGAATTTTCTGGTTTCTCGAACTTTCCCTTTGTGCATGCTTGCCTGGACGTCTGCGCATTTTTTTCTGTCTACTGCGGGATGCAAATTTGAGGAAATTCATCTATCATAGTTATTCTTCCGTGTTCATCCATATTTCAATGTATTACCCTAAAAACTGTCTGGAAGCTTTCAATTCCGCGAATTAAATTTAATTTTAATGAGTGTGCTAGCATTCGCTCTTTTCACAATTGTTTCACATTCTTCTAGCAAGGAACTTTAAGAAGGTCTAATTTTTTGAAGAAAGTCAAGAAACACCAGGGTAAGTGCTGTGCTTTATTATTNGACCCCCTTCACTTTTGGCACCACTGACAAGCCTCAGACCCCCTTCACTTCGAAGACCCCCGGCTCCCCTCTATCGCACCTATGTTGCTGAACATTTCCGGTAGCCAAGCCCGTGGAGGTGGCTTTCCACTGCCCGATGGCTGCGACCAAGCTTGCTCGCCAGAGCGCGCACCCTCGCTTCCGGATCCTCCTTAAGAGCCGTGAGCAGAGCTGAGTTATCTAGTGGCTGGTTGCCTCAGAAGTGCCGCCCCCATAACCGATTCTTCTTAGCAAGGGGGAGGGTTTGAAATTTTTGGACATGACTTTCTCCCCAACCTCCCCCGTCCCGTTTGGTTTCATTAGCATCTCTTACACTGGAGCGAGACGGAGTCTTGCGTGTATACTGCTTCCTCTATCAAGAACTGACCCGCTACTGCCAAAATTTTCAAAATCATTCCATCTTTTCGATGCCACTGCAAATTTGCAAGTATATCCATTACAGTCGCATTGAACCACTCATCATTATACTTTCACGACATGATATGACAGTACCGGAGCACCGAAGCAAATTGGCGGATAAGTTTAGATGATTTTTATGACGGTCTCACTTCACTTTTGTGTGTGAACCATTAGCGCACTCCGCACCTACTTGACAAGCTGATTCCAATTTAGTACATTATTCTTTGCAAAAATGATGTTAAACCAGCACTTGGCGTGTTGAAGATGACGTTTTTATGCCACTGTGTTCAGCAGTTCGTGCAGATTCTACAGATGTTAACATCTTTAGGATACATAAGGATATGTCGGAATTGTTTTTTAATTAAACATATTAATAATACTGTATACAGTCGGAATAATTACGATTTCATGCCCGAAAGGCAGCAGCTCATCATTGATTTTATTCGATAAAAATTTGCGTTGTCAGCAACGACCACGAAAGACCATCAATCCCACAAGTTCACCACACTCCCTGACTGCAGAAAGGAGCATAACTTATGTTCATTACTGAATGAGAAAATTGTGACTTAGAACCAGGTATAGCCCACTCATGAATCAGTGTTTGTGTAAACCCTCCTGTGTATTTCATGGTTTCGAAACAACAAAAGCACGTAGATCCCAGCAGTTATTGGCAAAATGCTAGAGCTAGTAAGATCTGGCTTCTAAATGATGTTCATCTCTGCAAATTCAGGGTATGTTTCGAAGTCCCCTCCTAACTGTACGCTAAAACTGAAAAGAAAACCCACTTCCACCAAAGCGTGATGTCACTGGTAAATTCAGTAGACTTCTAACGAGTCGCGGGAGACTCATCTAAAGTCAGAAATAACTGAATAGTCATCTAGTTTCAACAGAAAATTTAATTCAATATGTGACCGCAGCAGTCGGTATGTACTGTAGAAACAAGGAACGCACTAAAATAACTCTAAATTTATTAGATAAAAGGAGAATGTAGCTTAACGCAAATTCGTAAAGTAGCAATTAATACAATGGTGTGAGATGTCATCATGATAACCGATAAAAATTTGCAGTACGAAAAGATTAATTTAGCGTAATAAGACCGACTGGGGAGCAACACCGACGTACTAGGACGGAAATCACAAGTAGAGAGGCGAGCACGGAGACCTTCCGAGCCGCCAGGACATGTAAAATGAATGACAGTCGACCGAAAACAATCGCGCGCACTAGTACAAGAGAGTGAATCAAGAAACTGCACAGCAAAGTAACGAAATCAAGAGGCGATGTGGAAGGATTACCTTCAGTATGACGATAGAAAAATCAACGGCGTGCATGCAAATCACAACAAAGGCAACATCAAAACGTGTCATGACCCACCAAATTTAACGACAAGATGTCAGTGACGTCATGACACGTCCTAATGCATTCTAATATCAAGAAAAACCCGAACAAACCATACTATGCGTCAGACGTTTTCTCAGAAACTGATACCACATAGAGAAACTCCTTGTGATGAAAGAAAATTTGGTGTGATGGCAACGCTGACTTGAGTACAATAGCTATTTTAAGACTATGTGAAGACAAGGATGATTCAATCCTATAGAAAAAGCAAAGTATGAAAATCAAAGGTGGCCTAATTCCACCAAGGCATTTGCTGCTGCAAACTGCCAGTTTGTTTCCCGTGAGTGGATGACATCCAATTACTGTGTTGACTGCAATGTTCAAAAGGTTAGAAGACTAATGTCCTAATGAAAAACGTCTTGAAAACCTACCTATTAAAAGTGGCGAACGAGGCGTGCTGAGACGGCTGGAGAGGAAGGCCAGCTGGAGGTGGCATCTGGGTATTGTAGTAAGGCCTAAGCGATGGCGGAGGCACGGTCGTATTAGCACCACCAATTGCTGCGCTCTGCGAGGTCGCGACTGCGCCGAAACCAGGTGGAGGGGCGAAGGAGCCTGCACTCGCCTGGATTCGAGAAGCTGTCAGCGAACGAGCAGCAGATGGCGATGAAGGATACGTGGACGACTGCTGTAAAAGAGAAATGTTTTTGAACGGTATTAAATTGATCAAAAGTGGTAGAGTGCACAAACAAGAGCGATCTCGAAACTGTATAAGGAAAACCGGGAAACAATAGCGTTTTTTGTAGCTTAATATCTAACATTCGCGATCCACATTGTAATGCATGAATTCTTCCTAGATGGAAAATGAGTTGCGTTGCCAGGACCATAAAGAATCTCGCTTACGATAAGCTGTGATCTAGATGATGAGTAACACTACGCAGATGAGTAACACCACGCAAATGTCGCCCACTTTTTGATTCACAGTACCAGTCAGACATGTCTGACTGGTAAATTTTCATCGCTTGAGCTACGCTGCTTATCGCTTAAATGTGCCAATTGACTCTTCTCTATTTAGGTAAAATGTAGCTCTTTAGCAGTGGATAATAAAGGAATTTCGTATGCAAAAAGAGAATAGACTTACATGAGACATACTGAAATCTCCATTTTGATGGTGTCCGAATGAGCTGTTCAGCAGCGAATTCAGCGATTCATATTCATTACTGGCACCCTGAATATACAGCAGTAAATAGATGATTTTCAGCGAAGATTTAGATGTGAATATGGAGACAGTGTAACAACTCCATAAATGGTTAAAACCACACAAATGAGAGTGTTCAGCATCCATGAAAACGAAAATCACATGTTGTTACAAATGCATGAGAATATATGTACACTGAAACTGCGTTCGTTCTTTCATCACAGACCTTGCGCGGTTTTTGAAGCCTTTTTTGTGGATAATGTTTTACGTAACAAAAACATTATCCACTCTATAGAAGACAGATCAGGAGATGGTACCAAAAACGAGAAGAGAAAACTATAGCACTATCAGACCGGACACTATAACTAAAATAAATTCAGTTGGAAATCCTCTCATTCCAATTTTTGGGTTCCTACTAGCAATTGGACACACTCACTTTCAGATCAAAACGTGAGCGAGTTAACCGATCATTCATACCAAGCAAGGTCAAAAATTTTCCATAATCATACTGCGACGAAGGAATGAGGTGAGAGCAATGGGGTTCGGGAGAAGATGTGAATTCAAAATGCGTCCATTTCTTGGAAGCATTTAGGGTGCCAACCAAAACTAATAATTTCTCTAACATTCGCCTTCATGGGCAAGGAAACAGTCGCAGCTAAGAAACCTCAGCACAACCGCCTACAGTATGCAACTTCAGCAAAGGAGTAATAACAATAGAAAATGAAGGATACGCTTCGGACAGCAGACATGAGTGTGACATTCAACAAAGAAACAGAATGAGGAGAGCTGAGATTTGAAGAAAAGATCTCCCGCGAAACGATACAATTAGTTACTAAACCATTACAAATTATGTGTGCTCACCTGATAAGGATTCGTATAGGCTGACTTCACAGATTGGACGGTCGGCGTAGAATTTACACCGTTACCAGCAGATGTTGTGGACAAATGACCCATTCCGATGATTGCTGGATCGGTATAGGAGGGAGATGGATAATAAGACTGTGCTGATGCAACTGGATTCGAAGAAGCTCCTTGCTGTTGGATAAGCAGCTGTGCTGCCAACTGAAAAAAGAAAACTTCCACTGTAATACATATATGCACGCTGGACGTGAATGTATAGTCTGTTCCACGCAGGATGATCGTTGGGGAAACGCCGCAAGGAAGAAGAGCACGTGAAAGTGCGCGGAGAGTAGAGAGGATGCAGAGAAAAACAGACACTGTGCACGAATACTCAACTATCGTCGCGTGTGGAACAGACTATAGTTGTGAATAATCGACAAACCTGATTGAATAAAACATTATTCTCAGGCTGATTATTTGCACTGGAACTGTAAGGTCGCGAAGCCGTTGAAGAAGATACAGTACTTCCCAAATTGTGCGAATGAACAGACGGAACACGCATCTAGAAAGTGCGAACATGGATTATACGAAGCATAACATTTAAAGCAAATCGCTCCTAGAAATCTGTACAGTATAGAGGAGAAATACGAAAGGCAACAACATTAAGTAAGGCGAACCTGTGGTCTTGCATACAAAGGCAAGCATTTGTTGGGCGTCACGGCCCAATCGCTACTTGATGTTGTAGTCACAAATGAGGTAGAGGGTTGATATGGTGCGCCCGGTTGTGGGTTCGAAGGTACGCTTGTCACAACTTTTGACGATGGCGAGGTCATGAACAAGCTGTCAGACGGTGCACTTGCCCAATCAGTAGACTGCAACAGAAGAAATTCACGATCCACAATCTTTTCAACTCTGACTGTAAAATAGAAACGAAAAGCACACTTCATGCATCTCAGAATTTGTGGTTGTCATATAGATGCACAAAACTGTTAAAACTTTGCAAGCGGAAACGTAAATATTTGTGCGGGACAAAAGCTCTTGAAGAGAGAAGAACGGAGAAAACAACATAAAAGTGCCGAATGGATACAAAACGATCCAGAAGTCAAGAAGAGAATGATAGACGTGAAAAAAAGTTGCATAGTCTGAAACATATCATCGAAACTTGGAAAGTTTACTTACCGAGCTACCAATACTAAGATTGGGGAAGTTGTTCAACAATACTTGATTTCCCCAAGCTTGCTCCTGTGAAGACTGATCTTGTTTTCCAGTTCCCCAAATCTGAAACAAATGTAAAATTCTCATAACTCAGCACCCATGCAAATAAACACTTAGACGCATACCTCAGCAAGCTTAGCTCGCGTGTTTTCGTCCAGAAACTGCATAGAGGAAAGATCATTGCCAGTTCCTGTGGGAGTGGCAAGTGAATCGACACTGGGAAGCTTCCCAAGCGGAACAGTCGATGCGGAGTTCAGCGGAGAGGAAGCAATATCAACTGCTGACGGCTCCACCGAATGCGAGGATAGTGGGTTTACCGACGCTTTGGAAGAAATAGCTGAAACGAAAACTTTTATCCCTACGCACTAGATTTCTTAGCACCAGAGCTCTTATAACAGCTCCAACTACCACAACTCCGATGTGAAAGCCTGATCACATTTGTTTAGTTGCTGGTGCCTACCCACGAGCATGTAAATGCCCTAATGGAATAATACATCTACTCAACAGTTTACCTAAATCTTGCTTTATCGGGTAGAATTATATTTAGAGAAGCATTGGCAGGCTAGTAATTAGTTATCACACCGCTTTGAACACACAAAACAAAACCCTTGATTTCCTAGACTAATATTAGAAATCGATACACACAGCTACGCTCAAAACGTATGCTAATACGAAATTACAACCGAGAGAATATCTGCTAAAAGCATATGGAAGCATTGAAAATTCGGAAAAAGACAGTCTCTCACATTTTCCAACTTCAGAAACAAGTGCAGAGAATCCTGGAGGCGGCGCGATAGGGGCTGGCGGAGACCCTATACCACAGCGAGAGGCAGAATCGGCTCCAATAGATGTGACCGTAGGTGGCGGCGTGGAAGAGACAGAAGAGGGAACAGATGATATGGCTTGCTCGGCGAATACCGATGAGCTGGCTAAACAGATGACTGATTCGACATGATTTTTGATTCGGAAATGATTTCCTGCCCATGGTTTAGCGTACTACATCAATTTAATACAGAACATGCAATAGAACCCTACGAAAAAAATATCAGAATATGAACTCGGTACGTCTAGTTAGACGAAAAAAGGGCGAATTGTGCTGCGATGAACAACACGGATCGAAATGAATCCGAGATGATTCAGGATTACTGTTTCAGTGATCCAATTTGAACAGCAGGGGAGTGGGAGAAACGGCCTTCCTCTCCTCTACCACATAATACTCGATTCTTTCATGAAAATAATGAAAAACAACGCTCTTCCCTTGAAAGAAGAAAGTCTAACAACTCCACCCCTAAAGAAAGCCGATGAATCTAACACAGTATGAGAAAGTATGTGTATGCGAGAAAAGCCTCCGTGTGAGAATCGGATCTTAAGTACGTTCTCGAACACGATCGCAGAATCACTGTAAATATGTAATGCGCCTCATCACTTATAAACTGGCATATTTCCTCTTGAAAGCTCATCGGTAATGTTCCGCTACACTAAGAAATGTATGTGATTAGCAGCAACGGCCCGTGGAAGCTTCTGACAATGCATTTACGACAATTACCCGAAAATATCAGACTAATTTTATTGCGTAATCAACTCGATCGACGAAAACGCGCTGCACTGAAAAGCGGTGACGCTTGGCGAATGTCAGCAAGGAAATCATCCAGACTAGTGTGAATTGATCGATCCTGTCACTGAACTACGGTTTAGCAGAATATGGATTGAAACCCACCAGACGAAGCCTGAGCACTTGGTGATCTATAACCAGGCGCTTTCCTTGGAAGTTCCTTGTCGACCGAGACGGTGGAGCTCGGTGGGCCAATCGGCACAGGAACGGCAGAAGTAGAATTCAGCGGTCCGTCATTCCTAACAGAAACAGTGGCAGCTGACCCAGGTGAAGCAGTGGACACTTTCGAAGCACCGAGAGTGCCATACAGGGACGACCCTCCTAAGAGAGGAACAGCCGTCGACGCTGCAGCTGGTGCAGAAGTAGAAGTAACTGCTGCGGCCGAAGATGAAGCACTCTTCTCTTTTGCTGTTGCATTCGCTGAAGGCGTAAAATATGATAACCGCACGACAAGGGGAAAATCATGTAAATTCACCAATCATTGCTTGTTGTTGCTGCTGTTCTCGTTGGCGTGCTGCCATTCGTTGTTGCCAGACATTTGTTGTGACCGGAGGCATTGTAGCGGGTTTAGACGCAGCAGGAGCTGCCGCAGCCGCAGTTGTAGTTGCCACCACCGTCGTCTTGGAATCGTGCAAGTTACTCAGACGTGATCCACCGTCGGATGAAGTAGTAGAAGATGCGTTTCCACGAAGAACCTGAAATGAACAAACATGAATGAAGGGACCAACTGCATAGTTTAGTTGGGTGTGTTCCAGCAGGGGAGGGATGTATCAATCTCCTGAACTGAGAGCGGGCGCTCATTTTCAATAGAAAATGAGCACCCGATCAGGTTGCTACCCGTTCACGAGCGCTCATTTTCTATAGAAAATGAGCACCCGCTCTCAGTTCGGGAGATTGATACATCCCTCCCCAGAAGTAATGGCATGCATCTTCGAACCAGCAGAAAAATTTAATGTGCAGCATTTACAATTGTTCTTCTTATTCTCAAACCAGTATTATAGTCCAATATATCTTACACCAGGCATAAGAGATATCGCAGAGCTCGAGTAAAAGCCACTCGAGTCAGTTAATGGTTACAAAACCATAAACGAAAAGGAAAAAAAGTACAGAGTTAGAGAGATCAATGGAAAGGTAATTAACCTGTCTTATAACGTCGTTTACAGAGATCTCGTTGTCCGTGATGAGACCATTTATCATGAGAGTGGCATTCCTGCAAAGAAATCTTTCAGTATGAAGAAAAAGGATAAAAACACCACGATTCTCAGAAAGAAGATAACGGTTCAAATAATGAAAGGCAATTCCATGTTTTGAAAGTGAAAACTTGTTGTTCAAGTAGCCCGAAAAGGTTTTAAGAGAGAGAGAGAGAGATGCCACCCAAATTATTGTTACCAAAAGTTAATCAAGCTACAAACGAATACGGGGGAACATCTTGACCTCACCGCAAGCAGATGAAAAATATTCGTTACAATATGGTGCAACTCAAGAAGGTAAAGGCAGCACCCGTTCAAAACTTCATTTTTATGATGTGGACGAAGTTCATGGTTTTGATGTGGGACTCTCGCACCCTGCTGGCTGATATAGTTCGTTCCATTGTGGAAGACAATTGGGAAGACGCCAGAGGGAAAAGAAAGCGGAAGAGGGCACAGGGATAGTATATGGTGGGCAGAAAAACAAACAGTATGTATGCATACTCCAGTATCGTCACGTTTGAAACAGACAATCTCCCTGGTTTGTGTGAATAATCGGATCGTTAGCAAGAACTATGTGGAGAGGGAGTGGGCCTGTGTAAATCGGGTAACGTCCACTAGGACTGTACGTCTAAATGCACATTTCTTCATTTCTGCATGTCTAGCCGGAGGATGTTGCGCGGTTGTGAAAGTAACCGTGGTTGCGTAAGCTGGAGTGTTATCACAGTGCGAGCTCGTCTACAGCAGCTGGGTTCGTGATTGCAGTTTCTAGTTCCTTCGCAGGTAAGTCACCATTCTTTGAGTTCAATGGACATTTGTGATACTCGTCGGAGTCGAGTATTTTCGATTACTGACGACTGCGACCAGATCGATTTACAAATGTTATTAAATTTACATTTACGAAAACCTTCAAAAAGCATGTGAAGGAGCGAATCGCGAGGAAAAAACACTGCACTAGTGCAGAGTTTAATTACCTCAATTTCTATGAACTTTAGAAAACATCCGAACTTGTTACGACCTCCGAAGTAGCAAAGCATGCACAAGCATGAGTAGTGTACCTAACATCTAGCAACACTCAGACTACAGTAAGTTTTATTAGAACACTGAAGGCGAACTTCACAGGTTGTCCTCATCATCCTATACGTCACTTCACAATCCCAATAAGTACCATCTATGCCCCCTCAAATCTTGTTACGTTTCCGCATGTCCTTTGTTCAACACTTCTTATGCATAGCTGTAAAGCCGGGATTGAAATGGGTGGAGCAAAATAATCGATCTCAAGAACTAGATGAAACAGCTGACTAGCAAATAGTCAGCATTTTGAACAGGTACGTTCTGTATTTTTAGTCAATCTGTTTCTAGCGTAAACGAAATAAAGTAGTGATGACAAAAGTACTCTCGATAGTAATTTGGTTCCACTGAGCAGTTACCTATAAAGAAAAGCCCTAAATATTCAACCACCGCTTCTTCCACTTTTTAGACACATTCCTCGAGGACGGAACCACTACAACAACTACCGAAAAGAAGAAACGGACACCGGCACCAATGTCTATTTTGGTTCTTCAAAAGAAAACAACCAGTGTTCATGAAAATAGGAATTGTTCAACAAAAAATTTATAAATCTGAGCAGAACTAGTTCGAAAGTATACGGAACATGTGACTGGTGGGTGTAACGGCCGGCTTCTCGTAAGCTCGTCGAGGCAGTCGATGCGATGGCCGCAAGCAGCACACAGCTTAGAGTATCTTGGCAGCCCGCTCGCTTGCCTAACTAGGAAGCCGTCCACAAGCTGCCGCACCACGCTACTCATCGATCCACGCAACTGCCTACTCTCACGCACACAACTCGTCGCTTTATTACGCTCAGCTGTCACATGACATCATTTCACTCGCTTATTAGTGCTTTTCATCACATGCCTTGCAACCACCACCTCAAACGTCGTAACTTGAACATGATTTCGCTTGTTCCCACGATTCCTAACAATTTGACAACAACCCTGATTGCTCATTGTAAGCTACTATAAAAGAGATCTTTGTTCAAAACGGAAAAGATCCATACTTTCCTTTACTGTGCCAGGATTCATGAAACGCTAAACACGCAAACCATCGTTAGTTAGCATGATTGGTTATCTTGCAGACAACGCGATGTCAGGAGGTGCAGACCTTCAAAGTTGGTTTGTTAGCCTGGTTTTGCTCAGTTACGCGTGCATGAATCCCATCCCCGGTCGTTAAAAAACGTTGCTGAGGAAAGATCATTTCTGACCATTGTGTATTGAATGCAAGCGTTTATCCAATAATGCGTTACTATTTGAAGAATTTCTAATTTTGGACATCTGCTCAAACAATCATAGTCATTTTGCATGATGATCAAATTCTTTCCTGAGCTTAGCCAATTGATCACTACGAAGACCTGTACTCGAAGGATTTAAGAGCAATAAGCCCCCTTACGATAGTGACCAACTCAATCAAGAAATTCGGAATGCAAGCCTCCAGAGCAATCACAACGAAGAGCTAAATTTGGGGAAAACATTAGATCAATAAAATCACTTCCACTTCCCCAAAATGACCATGACCAAAATGACGTTCGTTATAAACACACTCAATAGTTCCTATACCTAAAGTTTTCAGCAAGAATCTTCCCCTTCCTCCTGAATTGGAGTTACTTGTGAGTCAATAAATTCTATATGTACCGACGGGAACAAGCAACAACAAAAGAAAGGAGAAAAACGGATAAAATCACTAATAACATGAGGGAAGAAAGAGTTCAACAAGTATTATATGTCGAAAATGCAAGGGTCAGTAACTTCATATGATGCCTAAGATGAAAACCAGCACTATTTCTTTGGAAATAAACCAAAGGTATCGATATTCACCAAAAAATTACAGCCATTTACTCACCGTACTGTTTCCTGCGTTCCACGGATGCAAATCTGACGATCATGCTGGTCACGGCGAACAGCTGATTGTTTCTCGACTTCTATTGACGCACCGGTCGCTTCACGTATCGCATTGATGTTCGCACCACCTCGACCTATTACTCTTGCAATTACACTGCTACAAACGCTGAGAGTCGCAGAGCGGCGTCGAGACTGAAATCAAAAACAATGCAGTGAGGAACGCAACAGTGAAGAAATAAATCACACGGGAGTACATCAACACATAGACTTACCAACTCAACATCCTTCCATCCACTGTAGTTGTCGTCTAGATAGAAATCTTTACCAGCTGTAGAAATCAAGGTGCTCGAACATTTTGCTTTGGTTGTCTGCAAAGTAATGGAACTGCAGAAGAACAAGAACACAACGATCTAAGTGGAAAATTACCGTCTTGGATTTCTTGCTGGCCTTCACCCATTCGTCTGTAGAAACGTTGGCTTTGGAAGGCAATAATACAGGTGAGACAGTTACTTTCGAAGAGATGGAGTTACTCAGTACTGCTACTGCAGGTTGGCCGTTCGTACCTTAAAAACATATTAACAAAGATGCACTACATATACGAACAAACTAGAAAATATGAAGGCATTCCGCTAGAGGAGTGAATGTGAACGATGGGCACCACTCACTCTTTCCACTTTCGTTACGACTGCGTCTGTTTGCTGATCGCTTCTGCTGTCGATTGAGTGACGCATTCGGGCGTTCCGAAGTAACTGTGATGACGAGTGGCTCTTCCACGGCTCGCATCTTGGGCACACGATCATGGACCTGAAAATGCAAAATGAAAAACACGGTGAAAGCACTCTTACGCCACAGCAAAGATTGGAAGCAAGAACAACATTTGGTTCTACAGTTAAAGAACACTACCACACATCAATGGGAAGAATAAAGGTAACCGAAAAAGTGACTAGCTGAATTCGAGACACCAGGCGCATGGGCACTACTATTGCATCATGCTAGGAAAATTCGAAACACGCCGTAGAAAAATTCGTTTCGGGACCCACATGGTCTGAACGGCGCTGGCCGTTAACATCCGCAAACATGTTTTTTTAGGTTTTTACTTGTAAGCATGAGTTCATTAACCTCTAAACGAAAATGGGAAGAATCAGTGGAACCAATAAATTGATATTACTGGGCCAAATATCCGTGAAATCCTTGTTTAGCGAAGTGGACGACCCCTGCGAACGCACTTCCACCACGCTCGGAGCGGGACTCACGAAAAATTAACAAGATCAATAAATCAATAGCGGTAGCGCAAAATGGTAGGCAGATTCGTGATCAGCGTGCTGGATGACTCCAATAAGCTAATTTCGACCTACATTGGACCAAAACTAAAAAATCGTTAGATTCGATCAATACATCGATGTCCGAATCGATAATTTCCAACGAGAAATGAAATGATGTCCATTACTTGTGGGTTTCTATGCCTGCTGTTTCGTTAGCAAATGCTGTAGTGATGTCTTTTCAGCGGATAAATTTACCGCCCACGCGCGTCGACCAAATTTCTGAAGAAAGGTGCCGTAAGAACTGCTACGTATCAGATATCAATTTAATATTCAAAAAAATACTTTTTATAGCCAAATTAAAAATACTTTTTAATTTGGCTGCTTACTCAGGAGTAGAGCGCCAGCTTTAGCATATGATTGTACGAAAAGACAATCACAAGTTGCTTCGAGGAAATGGCATCCTACTGCTTCCATCACTTCTACGATTGTAAAGGGACCGATGCAACCGACAACTGCACCACGGAATAAGACTGTTAATAAAAACAATCAAGATTTTCAGAAGCATATCCTAAACAAAAATATTACAAATACGCCAGTACAGTCTGACATCAGGAGTAACGTGCCGTGAGGATAAAATCGAGTGCTTTCCATAAATAGCAAATATGTGATTGCTGACAGTAACAAAATAGACTTCGAAAAACCTCAAAAAAAATTATAGCAATACTGAAAAAGCTCAGGTAGAGCGACGCTGTGCTTACACTGCTCACAACAATTTCGAAACACCTGAACCTTACAAGGATCGTTGAATTGCGCTAGATTTGCCCGCATAAAATGCTGAATAAGCATCACGCATCGTTTCCTGGTGTCTCAAGTTCGAATAAAGGAAGGCCATGAACCCACAGAGATCTTTCTTCAGTAGTATGATACCCAGATCGCTGCTACATTTTGCAATAACATAAAATGAAATATTCCTCCGAATGATGCAAGTGAGAAACCATACTTATATTACTAGTGAAAAGTATGGTTCTCACAACATGTGTGCATGAATTGTGGAGGATTTGATATTGAGAATAGCTCCGCTTAATAACTTAAGCCCTTACCATAGGATCGACAGGTGCTGAAGAGCGCTCCTTTTTTGCTGCCAGTGAGTCCGATTCATCATCGGAATAGTCCTGAAGATATTTGTTTGAATAACATTTTACATTAGCAATTCTGCCAAAATTTCACAGATACGAAAGAACTCATATAATGGACGATGAAAAGAAATGAAATCTAGCTGACTTTTAGGAAAACAAGCTCTTAATCACAGTAAAACTTCACGCCCACGACAAAAATTCTCGCGAATGAATCAAAGATTTTCTACTTGCTGTGCTGACTACTTTTTCATTTGCTGAGAAACCCCTAGGAACATCGACTCAGTATTTTTAATCAATCAAAAAATTCCTAGCACCTTGAAATGTTTTGACCGAAATTTCAGCGGTTCAAAACTTTAAGTCCACCCTTGAGAAATGACAATTACGGAGAACAGGAATTACAAATAAACAGTCAAATGATGAGGACTGATACAATAGCGTTCAAGGGGACCGTATGCAATCTCATGGAGCAAACGTCCATGTCTAAGGTATTTCGTCCGTGACCAACTGAGTAAGCTCATCTATTAGCAAGTGCATGCGAAATAAAAATATCCAAGAACCTGGGTACTACTGGCGTTGAGTTAACACATCCGAAAGGAATCCTGATACGCATAGGTGAAAAAGGAAACACTGACGGGTGGGGTGGGGGGGGGGACGCAGCTGCCACATCAACTAACTGTCTGGTCCCTTTCTCAACAATGTTGGTCATGAAAATACGTACTGAATTTTCGCTGTATCGAACAGACACATGTCAGCGGTGGGGGACTTTTGGTGCAAGAAAATAAGGCATGTTGTCTAGCATACTCAAGATCATTCTTAGGGTCGGATGATTTGTCAGGTACGCCATGAACGCCACTTGCAGCACTTTTGTAGTGTTTATTAACGCGCAGGATCTCACTCATGACATTAAATGCTCTATTCGTTGCTGAGTGAGAAAACGATTTTCCTGATTGAAGCTTGTATAAATGCAGAGACTTATAGGTGAATCAGGTTTCTTTGTGCCGCAACTTTGGAGCAGGAAGTTTTATGATTTAACTTCGGAACTACGGAGATGACACTCTGATGGAAGAGATACAGCAGTACCCCACAGTGGCACATCCTCACTTCCTCTCATAATTCCTTCAATACAGCGTACACAAACTCATTTTCCGTCAGCATCACAACGCGAAGCACCCATAACGTCTAACTCGAAGTATATACCTCACCATGCTAGGCAAGAAAGTGAAATAGATGACAGCATTCAAGGATAATTTATGTTAAAAGATGGTAACTATCTCAGAATTTCAATTTAGTCAGCCTCGTATGGATTTTTGCAGGAATTCTGCTCTGCGCATGGCAGAAACTGACGGGTAAACAAGAGGAGATTTTATATAAAACAATTTCAGTTGCTTTAGTGACTATTATACAGGAAACATTCTGAGTTGCGTTGGTCATTATGCAAGAGTTTCACTTAACAAGCGTCACTTGTCCCCCTGAGGTTGGAAAGGAATGTTGAAACCAGCGCAGTAATGATGGCCTTTGCATATCCCAAAAAAATACTAACTCAAGAACGCATGCTGAAAAGAAAACGAAAACGACGTGAAGGTAGTAACAAAGGAGAATCTGTCGCCCGAAACAATGTGAGCGATTTAAACCATGCCGTAATCACCTCGCTTTCCTCTTTAGTACGGCTGGCAGAAACTGATTCCTCCACCCGAGCAGCAGGTTCAGCTTGAACCACTGCGCTGCGTTCCTTCTCATTTCCGTCTTGCTTCTTCGCTTTTTTCTCCTTCTTCTTCTCCTTCTTCCGCAGCTTCGCCTGCTTCTTGGATCGAGCAGCTTCTTCCTACAAAATAAGACTTTTTTCGATAGTAACTCATAGTGCGCTTCCCTGAGGACGACAGTTATAGAGATGGCGGACGGTAAAGAAACGCAAAAATCGCAGAATCGGAGAGTGAACAGAAAAGCATGCAATCCGCACAGATACTCAACTATCATCGCGTTTGAAACAGAATATAGTAGGTACTGCCGAACTACAGCGAAACCACATTTAGTAAAGGCAACAGGATTTTTATGTTAAGAACAGACCTCTTCAGCTAGGAGGGCCAGAAGACTTTCGGCGGCTCGATTTGCCTCTTCAGCCTGTGCATTTTTCGCTTTCACGATGAGTTCCATGCATTCTCTGCAGTTTTGCATGAGATCCTGTAAATTCCACAATGACTTGTGTAACAAAATCTTCGAAGACTAGTATGGTCAACAAGACTGGTGTTGACATAAGCACTTGAAATACAGCAGAACAACAGAACAGACAGTATTTATATTATTAGTGGGCTTAGGCCGCTCAAGATAACTTAGCATTCATATCCACATTAATATTCTTATTTCATCTGTTATATCAGGAACGAGATGCATCTCCCGTATAAAGACAAATTAACTGCTAACTAAGGAAAAAAAAATCAAGTCTATAACTGTCGAGGGCATTAACTAACCGGTTCAGTTATTGTAGTGAGATAGCGAGACAACTCTTGATCTCCTGGAAACTGTCGTACATGTTGGACCATGTGTTGTACGACCTGAACTCATAATCAGTGTTAATCTTCAATGAGCCCAGAGAAAAATGACCACTAGAACAAGTCCTACGCCAGAAATAGGTGGACAGTTCTCCATAACTGGGCTTTAAAAAAGTCTCTGCCCTAATATTGATCAATGAGATATTAAAATGCTGGATGGTGAAATTACACTTATTAAGTGAGACAGAATATAGTAGTGGTATGAAGATAAACCCCAAATTATTGAGACTTACCTTCACGTGACCTTTGCGAAAGGCAACCATGAGCGGTGACATTTTACGGTTGTCTTGTAAGTCGACGTCGGCACCATGCTTGACTAGAGTCTGTACAGTCTCCAGATGTCCACCATGACACGCCAGCCATAAAGCAGTGCATCCCTGAATACAATTCTCATTCGAAATCACTGATTAAACACGACTGAATCAAAGATAGAAGACGTTGAAAAAGCGCAATTTTCAGTACAAAATGCAGTTAATATTGCTTCCATCGAAAGACTAAAATTACCTTCTTGTTCCTAGCGTCAATATGAGCGCCTCGATGTACCAGCATATCGACGAACCGCTCATGACCTTTGTCGGCTGCGATAGTGAGGGCTGTGTCACGACTTGATGGTACAGGGGCAGTGTTTGGATCAGCGCATGCATCCAGGAGTAATTCGCCCACTTCAACATAGCCACCATTTGCTGCTTCCATAAGAGGAGTTAACCCGGTCTATAATTTCACGATGAAACCAAGATAAAAAGAAGCGCTAATATCACTACCAGAAAACTCCATACCTTCGCTCTGTGCTCAACGTTGGCGTTGTACTGCAACAGTAACGCCACCACTTCTGTTCTACCTTGGAAACAAGCCAGAGTTAAGGCAGTGTTCCTGAACGAAAACATTAAATTGGTCCTACATTACAGTGGAGGCTCATAACGACAGATATCCGAGATCAAGCAAGACAAATTTTCGAGCTGACCTATTTGTTTCAATCTGCGCGTTTATGTCGGAGCCCTGCTCGAGCAGCACCCGAGTGGCCTCCTTATGTCCGTTCATAGCTGCTAACATTAACGGGGATATTCCAAGCTAAACACGTTGAAATCGTGAAGGAATAACTCATAAAACGGTAACAATACAACAATTTCATTCAAAAAAAAAAAACTGCCGTGTCAACTTCTAATACCTCACCTTGCTTCCAGTCCGTGAATTGATCTCAGCACCAGCATTCAGAAGCATATTCACTATTTCCACGTATCCGCCGGAAGCAGCTAATGATAAAGGGGTGTAATCACTAACATTGCGGTGTTCCTAGAATAGTGAATCAAAGATTGTGCACAACGAAGATTAAAAGCAGGATTGTGCCCTACTCGAATTCCATACCATACCTTGTTAGCTCCACGGCTCAAAAGTAACTCTACAACATCTTTACGTCCCCCGGAACATGCCAATGATAACGCTGTATCCTTTGTTCGTTCAGACTGAGCTTCTATTTGCGCGCCATTGTCAAGTAGCAATTCTACCACTTCACGATGACCACCTGTCGCCGCCAGGATAAGGGGAGTGAAACCCTGAAAATCAGAGATAGTGAGAAACACTCTTACAACACCGTCACGAATACCTTACCTTTTTGTCTCGATGTTCGATGTTTGCCCCTCGACATACAAGAACATTTACCATCTGAGCATGACCATTAGAACAAGCTAAGGTCAATGGGGTGTCGTTATTTGACTCAGTAGCCTTATCAACATTGAAAGCCGCTCGTTGACTAGCAGTTGCTCTGAACAGTGGATCTTTTGAGTACTGGTAATAGAGCACTTCAAAAACGAATACCTTGTGATGTCCAAGTCGTCTCCTTCACTGTGAGCCCTACGCAGGCTGGCGAACCCTGAGGAGGGAGTGGTTGCCGCGGGTACCACAGCAGGAGCAAGGCCAGGCGTTGAAACCAATCCAGGAGCCGGTGTAGTAATTTGTGGAATGGGCACTTGTGAATTCACAGTGTTCACGCCGGCGGATTGTCCCACCGTAGGCAGGGCACGACGAAGTATCTAGAAATTCACAAACATTAGAACGCTCGTAGCCGCATTATCACGCCGCAAGAAAAACGAGAAAATGTGACATTCCGCTGAATTTCTCAAAACACTCTTAGTTACTTTGGCTGTTCCTAGTAATAAAACACCTCTGTCCGAATAAGACAAGATACCGTGAAATAGTTGACCGCGTTTCATCACTAATTCTATAATATTCCACACCCAACAAATATATTAGGTTAACGGGAAAGTTTTTTTCAGATAATTTTCAAAAATTCCTTTCATTTGAAATATCGAAGGATAGAGGGGTGTGACCTAAAACAAATTATGGGTTTATTTCCTAGGCTAATCACTAGTGATCATACGGTGGGGACCATAAGCTACTGTATGACGTATGCTGGCCTACTTCTCTGCAGTAGTGATTCTCGCCGGGTTAAGTCTTACTAAGTAGTGCTGTGTCCTATGTTTTGATCATAAACACACCTTTGAGACATGCGAGACAGCGGAAAAATTTTAGCGCGAGACCTCGGTTCAGATTTTCATCACCGTCGAACGAACTGATTCAGCTCGCTATTTCCGAGCAAAATAGAGAAAAATAAGGTTATCACAAATATTTCAAGTGGAATATACACGGCCTCGCGTTACTGATAAAGATTAGGAGACAGTTATGCAAAATCCACGTACGATATATGCTGATAAGGGCAGAGAACTAGGCTGTTCTGAAAAAAAATTCGCATGAAAAAACCAAGGTTCACATTTCTAGAGTCACCATTGGTCCATAACTAGACTTATTTGTGGATTTCTACAGCCGTTTTTAATTTCATACAGCATTTTTTATTCTTTTGAAAACACATTCACGCCAGCTGCTTCCCTATTCTCCAGCGGAAAAGTTATGTACAGTGGAATCCTCAGTGGCCAAATAGAAAACTACTCAAACAACGTTTCCAAAGCCAAACGAACCGCTGGACTTCACTTTATCAAGAAGGCTGACTTGGATTACATGAAGTTTTTGAAAATGTTCAAACCACTCAAATCTCAATCGACCCAAACACATGATAGATAGAAGTTCTGCGAAAAAGCGAAAAATGGGCTCTTTAATTATTTGCTTGTGATAACTACAAAGTAACTGTACATATTGCCTCCTCCTTGCTTGATAGTTCTATTGCAAAATATATAACGTTCCAACTCTGAGGTGATTGAAGCCTCAACGTCTCAATAATTTAACAAATAGTAATAATTTCACCACTCATAAGAGATTATCTCTGTTAGTGTTTTGCGGATAGTTGAGAACACAATTACGCGAAACACGCATACCTGATTAGAAACGGCCCTTCCTACGGATGAATTTGATTTATCAGAACCGGTGCCTGGGGTGCTCGGCGCCGATATGGATTGCGCCGGTAAGCTCGCAGCACGTGGAATTGATAGACTTTCTAGAAAAAAAACATCGGAACAACAAAAAATAAGAGATAAACTATCAGAACTAACCAGCAGCAACGGCGGGATCGAAACGCTGTGGAAGGCTTTCGTACATAGCTGTCTGCGCGGCAAATCGCTTACGCATGTATTCACTCAACTGCTGAGCATTCTGAAAGAGATGAGTGAATCAAGGTCTACACTTCGTATTACGCCTATCATTACTTTCAAACTAACTACTCTCTTGTCTAACTGCAATTATAAAAGCCTGCGAATTTTTCGCTTCTCGATCTTTTTGGTAAGTTCCTGAGAAGGTAACCCACTTAGAAAAAAAATTCACCTGCTTTGCATCCGGACCATTAAGCATCTCTTGAAAGCTGGGCATGGGAACGTCCGCAAGAGAGAGGGGATTCGGATTTGTACCGGACACTGGCAATGGCGCTTGAGGGTCGAACGGATTGACTAGAGGCATATTCGACTGGTACTGCATGAGAAAAGGTGACGTTTTCGTCAGCATCTCGAACGCTTCCACTCGTGCCTTCATCTCGGCTGGAGTTATGGTAGGAGTTGGATTGGATGATATTGGCATGGAACAGCCACTACCAGGCGTAGCGGGGAACGCCTGAAATGGACCGTTCATGGAAAATGTTTTCTTCTTAATTACAGGACTACACTCACAGGAGTCGAGCCATCACCTAGACCGGAAAAAAGCGATGCGAACCAGGTTAATGCCGAACTGTTAGAAAAATCTGCAGGCAAGGAAACGTAATGACCCGGCTGAAACAAAGTTGTGACTCACAATAACAGAAAAGAAGTTGAAACGGTTATCGAAAAGACGGTGGACAGCAGGATTTACTCTCTGGGAAGAAAGTAACTAACCTGCGAAGCAGGGAAGCCAGACAAGCCATAGGTGGATGGATCTGGAGGAGTCGGAACACTAGCTGTTGCTTTAGACAATGGAGGAATGCTACCAGGCGGGGTAGCCAAAGAAGGTGTGGTTGTGGAAGAAGCAGCAGCGGCTTTCTTTCCGCGACGTACAGCAGTCACCGTCTGCTGCAATTACACATATTAAGTCAATGAAGTACAAAAAACTATAAATATTAGCAACAGATACATAAACATTGGGACAAGTGAATTCGGACAAATTTGACATCTCACATAAATTTTCGTGCTGTATATTTGAAGAAAAAAAAAACGAAAACCAAAACAGATGGACGTGGATGAACAGTACCCACTTAATCGAAATCATCTACCAACTAGAAAAAAAAAATGAAAACGGGAAAGACAGACAATGAATCATTTTACTGAGAACGTAAACTTGATTATTCTAGACAATGAGGGATTGATTGTTGCAGAAGGTATATGGTAAACCAGTTTTCCATCAGAAGGAAAAAAACCTCACTTTCGTTGAAGCCGTAGGGGTTGGTGGTGGCGGAGGTGGGACAGGTGGACTGCCTTTGTCGCCGTGAGACATGGCTGCTCCGGCTACAGCTCGAGGCGGTTGTGGGAAAACCCCGCTGTGATCCAGCATCATTTCCACGATGTTAACAAAGCCGTTCCTCGCTGCTTCCATCACACAAGTCACGCCATCCTGAAGATAGAAGAAATATGAAGATTGGACAGCCAACTTGAAATGTGGATTGCACAGAACTAAGCAAGTAATTTTGCTTACAAAGAATCATTAGTAAGTAGCTGTGTTCAAAGAAAAGCAATACAACGCCATAACGTGGATCTTAATGCAAAATAAAAGCGCTGATTGCATGTTTCAATTAACTGCCGTTGTATCTCCTCATTCACACGCGGGCACTTGTACAAATTTGTCTTTGTTTGGTGAAACCGAGCACGAACCAACTTGTTAGCCCCGGAGATTTTAGCTGCCTAACATGTTAAAGGCTTGATTTGCACCGTCTCCAGGTTTTCGTGCCAGGACCAACACCGAGTCCAGCACTAAAAGTATCCTGCCCCACCCTCCGCTAAATATTACGATAATTTCACAAAATTGTGTGTTCTGCATTTAACAGTGATGGCGCTCATAAAGTTCTTTATAAAATTATATCAAGATCGACAAGTTTTACCACAAATCCATAGGAAAACCAATTTTCAAAGCCAGGACAGGGGATTTGCGTCCTTTGAAAATTCTTGATAATTCTGACAAACCGTGATGTGTGCAGTTGACTGCTTCATTAGCGACATCTTTCTCCATACAGAGATCAATACGAAAAAATGTGATTGTCTAAATTAGGCTCAGAAAATGGGTATCGAAAAATTCTCA
This sequence comes from Ancylostoma ceylanicum, assembly GCA_000688135.1. Classification (NCBI taxonomy): domain Eukaryota; kingdom Metazoa; phylum Nematoda; class Chromadorea; order Rhabditida; family Ancylostomatidae; genus Ancylostoma; species Ancylostoma ceylanicum. The sequence continues at coordinate 1,275,176 of JARK01001360.1, read as the reverse complement.
ATGAAGAATAACCTTTTTCATGAGTATTCCATCTAATTCAAGAAATCGGACTTGCGATTCATGAACTCTTAGAAACAAACTAACGATGGTTAGCCGCAGTTGTGTAACTGGTCACCGCATGGATTATCCTGTCTTGATGAGGTAGGAGGACTGCACCACCTTTAGCTGAAGGGTACGTCGCCCTCCGAAAGTGAGAAACACGCCTGGTGAGAGGTATAGCGCTTTGGCAAGGGTGAGTAGGCATCCAAAAGTGATGAAACACCAATGGTCAGGTGTATAGGGTGATCCACATGAAGTGTGACGGACTATGGAGGATTCATTTTCGAGCATTTTTTTTGCTGGTTTGTGGCTTGCTATGGTGTTGTTCGATTTACCCGGAATTCTTAATTCTATTACGGCCACTTCTATTATTTTGTCCCTAAATGATAATGGTCTCGCAGAGACTGGAGGAATTGGAAATCGTCCGAACAAGATGTCCCTGTTATGGTGTTGTGAACAACTGTTTAGCTATTTTTCAGCTCTTTCATGATGCATTTCTGTGATTTTAATACTGTCGGGTCTGAAATAGTATTTACAATCCGTCTGACGACTGCGTGGCACTTACTTCTCGAGTTAAAGAGGATTGTTTGTTGAAGTTTAGGTTCCAGACTACAACTTCATATTTCGCAGCTATTTCGTAAGACTTTTTCTTGGAGGAAACGTTGACCAGCAATACTTGAACTTCATCTTTTCTAATACTGTGTTTAGAATTTGAGCCAAGACCCGTCTTTTTATATGTAAGCTAATGTAAAACTGCTTCCCTGTATTACAAACAGGGTACAGCAAGAAATGGTCAACAGAGGCTGAGGACCACTAGGTCCAGTCTGACCCAGAAATGGGCTAATTAGTCTGCACATTATAGGCTTCTCACCAGAAAAGCGCGAAAGTGACGTAAATCGCCAATAATGGAGTCGAAAAATGATAATCGAGCTGAAAATGTCCACGGTTCATGGAAATCCAGTCCAATTCATCCCAGATCCAAAGTGAAGCCCTTAAAAGGCAAATCAAAACCCAGAACCGTTAGAACCCGTTGGAACCTGATAAAGGACCTGTAAGAGAATTGTCACTGATGTACCTCCAACGCAAGGTTATTTTCAGGATATTTCTAGATTTCGAAAGGGCGTGTTTAAGCTCTATCAGGTGAAGGTTCCCTTCACCTATGATGAAAAGGAGAGGTTGAATTTGTGAAGAAAATGGATGTGAGTTGAGACATTTCGCAGGCTATCGGACCTATGTATGACTGTAGAAGGTGTGGGCAAGCAGCAAACGATGACAGGTCCGCACAAATAATCCGCTACGTCTGCACCTTCCTAAGAATAAGGTTTTTGTCGACTCTGTAACTTTGGGTCAACATCATTGAAATCAGCGTGGTAAAAACTTAAGAATATGTAGATATCACCAATACGAAAGACGAGTTGAGACACTGTCTCCAAAACGACTTCGGGAAGCTGCACCTCTCGTTAATACGTGTTAACGTGAACGGTGGTTTTTCGAGTTGACGCGGATCAAAGTGGTACAACTTGCGAAGTAGAAGTGAGGTAGCGCGGTATGCCTTTGTCTGCAATGCAATAACGAGCGCTCTTCAAACTAGATGTGACCTGTATGTCATCGGAATTTAATTTTATTGAGATCGGAACACGCACTATGAGTTAATCGTATTATTAAACATATTCGTATCATTTGCACATGGGAGTTTCCCCAACAAAAAAATACGAATGAGCACATCTAATATGAATACAGTGATTACCTTCAACTCAATGTTGGGATCAGCGCCGCATTTCAACAGATGCTTCACGATGTCTTTATGTCCAGCAGAACAAGCTAATGAAAGTGCTGTAGCATCTCCGTTAGATGACCGGTAGTTGACCTAGAATTTTTGGTTTGATGGTGGACCGAAGAGCAGGTCCGATAGAAAAGACGAAGCAAAAACTAACATCTACTCCTTTCGTTACGAGAAACTCCACAATTTCAGTGAAACCATTTTTTGCCGCCTTCATCAAGGCCGTCCTTCCATCATAGTCAAAATTCTGAAAATAAGTGAATCTGAAATCGATAGGAGGTATAATAGATTATGATACTGGCTTTTGCAAGAGTTTCAAAAAATGAGCAGGAAAGTTTGGAGAAAAAAGCTGGAAGTAATTGTGCACCTTTTTTGCGGTGGTAAACATGGTTTTAATCGAAATACTTCATCTCAGAATAGTCAATGTCCACGAGAGCAAAATTATGTACGTAATAAGATGAACCATTTTAGCCTATGAAGTTGTCAATCACGGAATTAGCCTCGTAGCCAAGAAGAACAATGACTGTGAAGTAGGTTCACCGCGCTTGTGACTAAATCAAATGCGGAAATATTTAGAATACCAACTCAATAGGTCTCTAATTTTTACAACAGTACAGCGTAAAATAGAGCAAAACTGCTTCTATTTCCCATTCTCGCATTCATAGTCAGATACAATGAGTTCTGCAGAAACAACACTCCACCTACTTGAAAAATACGACACAACACCACAAGGTCGAAAGTGATGAATTAACGGAAACTTCCCCAGATGCTTCAAATGTCATGAGAACAGCGCACTGCCATGAAAGCCTTGCAGATTCCCTCCAAATTTGATGATTTTATTCGTGAAAGATACAGTATGGAAATTTCTTGTCGGACTTTAAAGGCTGGATGGATACTGAGACGATAAATTCAATGTCGTCAATGTCGTAAAGAATGAGAGAAATTGACTGGACATACAGTCCTTCTCAAAAAGATAGACGAATTGCGCGTGCGGTTTCTTAGCGTCGCGGCTGTAGAATCGTGGCGGGATCTACTCGACCCTCTCACTTAGAGCATGCTCTCTCTCTCTCTCCCTCTCTCTCTCTCTCTCTCTCTCTCTCTCTCTCTCTCTGCGTCCCTCGTTCAGGTCCCGCAGCGATGGTGCAGTCGCGCAATCAGTCTACCTTTTTGAGAAGGACTATATATTTGTGCGTCAATTTCCAAAATACGGAGAACATAATTCTCCAATTTCGCTCAACATGAAATCTGAGTTATTCCGACTCCCCTTCTTCCAGAAAAAGAATAAAAATCGACTAACTAGATCTGCTCCATTTGAATATAACACATCAAGGACATCAAAATGTCCATTCTCAGCAGCAAGTGACAGCGCTTGGTTCATCTGTTGCCGAAATTTGATAGAGCGATTTTCCTGTAATGTTGAAATTAAAGAGATCCAACAGAACAAGTTGCCAAAACTTGTATGTCGTAAACCCACAGCCTTCACAGCCGCTAGGATGTAGTTCACCGTGGATGCATGCCCTTCCTGAGCGGCTTCCATGAGTGGTGTGTTGGTTCCTAACTCCAAATCTCCCCCATGCTTCACAAGCACGTCTAACACTTCCCTGAAAATAACTCCTGAGTCCGTGAAAAGCTACGAAGCATAAACTTGAACCCAACGTGAATCCACCGCAAGCTGCAACTGTGAGGGCCGTCTCCATTGTTTCATCTGTAGTTGCGTTCACCTGCGCACCATTTTCGAGTAGAATCTTCACCACGTGCTAAATAATCAATATTCTCCTCATCAGCCTCGAAAGTTGTTAAGGAGTTTATAAGGAATGATCGAAAAAGTGAGATATCGAGTGCGTACCACATGTCCTTCCCTGGCTGCCTCCATTAACGGAGTGTAATTTTCGTCATTTGTTTCCTCTATATTAGCTCCAGCATCGATTAACAGCTTAGCCTTAATTAGTAGACAAATAAGCTATGTACTAGACGTACTAAAAAAAGTAATGACAGTAAATCACAAACCAATTCCGCATGACCACCACAACAAGATAACGTCAGAGGACTCTCATATGATTCGCTCGTAAGATTGACTGGCGCACCCGCTTGGATCAGAACACGCGCAACCTGCAACAATCTGAGCCTAGACGGAACATGTATAGTAAGTATTGCTCAGATTTGTTTATTTTGTTCTGTACCCTTTTCATGGTTTGTAATGCGCTGCAGATCACCAACAATGTGTTTGACCTTACTCCTTGTAATGCTCATTGGAGATGTTGTTACCAGATGTAATTACGTTGTGTACTTATGATACCTATCGATTACTATCTGCAAACCTTCTTTCACAGCTAAAAAAAAGTTTATTCAACGCAAACCTCCAAATGTCCATCCATTGCTGCCTCCATGAGAGCAGTATGCAGTTCTTCATCCCTTGTGGAACGATCATAATCGTCTAATGAAAGGAGATATTCGATCACATCTGTGTAGCCCTTGTAGGCGGCCAGTGTCAAAGGAGATTCCTGAAGATAAATATATTTAAAAAGTATGTCAAGTAGAGAGTGGAAAGATGAAAGAGTGGAAACAGATATTTAGTGAAATTGCCTGAGGCAAGTTACCTTGAACTCGCTGTTCATATTCACGAAGACAGCCTTGGCTCCTGACTGGATGAGAAGTTTCACTATGTTGAGATGTCCTAAATATGCAACTATGAAAGTCACGAAGACATCACAATCACAAAAGTAGAAACAACCTGCACTCGCAGCTTCCATCAGTGCACAATGACCATTTTCATTTCGCAGATCCAGATTACACTTGCTATCAAGGAGCATCCGAACAACCTAAAAATGCATAATGAAATCTGTGAAATTACCAATCAAATCTGTTGAAATACAAACTCAAAAAATGTAAGAAGGGAAAGGAATGCAACGACAGAAACAATGACTTCAGTAACAAAGTGCGCACCGAACCGTTTGGAATGAAACCATTGAACCGAATATGAGACAAGTAAATTGAATTTGTTAAGGTAGAAACCCGTACATGCATTTATGCATAAATAAATGGATAGATGATGCTCGCACAGCTGATACCTCGCGATATTTAGCAAAGGTACGTAATGGAATCACAAGTTGATTAGTATGACATGTTGGGCATTCGGAAAGGAGTGAATATTGGTGTATTTACAGACTGAAGGTAAGCGATGTGGCTGTGCACTATAGGCCTGCAGGCCTGCTTAGTGTTGAAGATCGCTGTGTCTCAATCCATGATCCCCGGACCAATACATATTCACTACCGGGTGAATGTACCATAGATCATGTTAGGAATGATTGTGACGCCAAAAAAGGTTCCACGAAGTGTGGTTGCAACCAAAATTTTTATGCTTGAACAATAAATTGATTGAAAAGTTAAGTGACTGAAAAAACTGCTAAAGCCGTCTTCAAAATGTAGCATTAAGTGACCAAATATGGATGACCACGCATTAGTTTACGAAGTTTTCAAGACTTCAGTCAATGTCCTCAATCGAAAATACTGACGGTTGCATGAGGACAACTAAACGAAGGTGTCAAAGTTCAAAAACATCGCAACAGAAACGAAACGGAAGACTGAAATGATGGGTTGGAAAAAGTGCAGCACAATCGATGAACCAACAGTTGCATTCAGAAAGGATGAGAAAAGACGTATAAATTATTAGGCAAAAAAGACGTATAAAATACCACCAGAACCGAATTTTGAACCATTGCATCTCTAGTTTACACGCAGATACAACAAAATTCAAAACATGCCTTTTCTTGTCCAGCTGCAGCAGCATAAATAAGAGGAGTGTTTTGGGTGATGGAATATGCATTAACGTCAGCTCCAAGTTCCAGAAGGCACTTCACACTACGGACGTTACCAGCAGCACAAGCTTCCATAAGTGGAGTACAATCTTGTTCGGTGGCAAAATTAGTGGAGCCTCGAAGACGTACCAGCATGGCGAGCAAGTCGGATAACTGCAGTTAAAATAGTAGTTGCTCGTTGGAAAAGAAAATATTTAGAGTTAAAGAAAAAACAACATTTCAACCTTATTTCAAATACACATAAGGGAAAATTTCTAAAAGGCCTATTTCCTATACCACATATTGGTGACGTTAGGTCTAGGACTGGGAATAAATTTCAGCGAATAGCTTCCTCGTGGGGCCACGCACATCGCTCGGTTCTCAATTAACTGTATTAGTAAGTTCTGGTAGTGCCCGAGGGTGGACTTATTCCACACATTATTGGAATTTGGATTCCCTGTAGAAACGCTTCAAACATTAGGGGGAAAATTGGATTTCAACCAGCTCTACGTCACCGCTTGCGGCTTCACCTAACGTCCCAGTGCTTCTGCTCTGATGAATGGTACTTCAACATGAGGTACTGTCATGTGTTCCATGAGAGATACCAAACGAAACTGTCACTACATTGTTTTAATACACTAAACTCCTTTTCTTCTGTCTTTGCTAAAAAAATTCTTTGAATCACCCTGTAAAACTAAGCAACTCGCTGTCCTATTGTTTACTGTCACCTATAAAGGGCACAACTAGCCAGGTTCATTCGAGAATAAAATTCTGGAAATCCCTTCCCGTTTACCACGTTCTGGAAGGAGAACGCTCAAAAAATGAGCACTACCACAGTAGTGGCTCACTGAAATGCATCGACTACTACATCGAAACTAAACTCTCACCCCTGCTGCACTAGCGAGCAAGATAAGACCGTCCAGGTTCCCACTGTATTTCCTAGAATCCTCATCCTCATTCGAATCACGGTGGTCCAAATCAGTTTGAGGTGGAGCATCTTGTGCTGCTGCCATGAGGCCTTCAACAGCTCGGGTCGGCGGTTTGCTGAACAAAATTTGTTGAACTAGTAGACCAGAGAAGTGATCCGCAACTATCACTGTACCGTAGCCCAGCGCCAGCATAGAGACTAATTGCATGAACTAGTGCTTCGGTGGTGATCTGAACACCCTCTTCACACAATGTCTCTTCTATCTCTTCCGGAGACAGCCCTGTCAGTTCCGGAAGTATGGTTATTTCAGGAGACTGCATCTCGTCGCAGAGTGCCTCGAATGCTTGGTCCATGCGTTCACGCATAGTAGCGCTTTCTTGCAGAGGAGCCTGAATGTTCTGATAGTACAATACGTAGTTACATCACTCATTACAGTGCGTCTGAGCACTGCATAAAAAAGAAACAATGAACCACACCTCGCCCTTGGCTGCAGCCAGACGCGCATCTCTTTCCGTCTGTGGGAGGGAGTCGAGCGGTGATGATCCAAACACACATAACGCTAGGTAGTTTTGCAGACAGGTGTAAAGCTGAAACAAACCAATTTCAATGAATTAGTGGTTTTAATTGAAAGAAAATTGTTGAGATCTCCATAATGGCCACATATCGAGTCGTATTCTAACAGGCTTTTGGAACATATTCGACTTCCGAAAACCTACGCATAGGCGGGCTTGTTACACGCAAGAGCAAATAGTTCACTTCACATTAGAAAGCACAGGCTACTACCTAATGATTGAAGGCAGTGTGTCACCTCGTTTCGCGTGCTGTAGATACAAATAGATGAAATTTCGAGAAAATTTTAGAGCGAAGCCGAAATTTCATTCGATTTAATCTGTTGTAAAAACTAACTAGAGCATTAAATCCCAGAAAAATTGGATCTGATTAATCCGCTGGCAGTGCTCATCCTACGTAATCCCTCAAAAAACAAACACAAAAAGAACAAATCTCAAACAACTTACCCTGACACTATTTTCGTAGATAACACGATAAAACTCCATCTGTTCTTTCGAATCGACCCGCGTCATGTCAGGGAGGAGATGGATGAAAGGGGAGAGCTCAGGGATAACACGGGAGCGGGAGATGTTGGCCTTCACCTTCACTCTCTTGTTTTTCAGGGCACAAGGTGAGTTCCCCATAGCAGCAGCGGAGGGAGCTCCTGTACCGACAGCAGAGGAAGTGGTACGCTAAAGATGAATGAGTCAATTATATAAAGCTCAAAAATGTAAATCATGTAACTAGGAAAAAAAAGCCAGGTCTGAAACTTGAAATATAAAGATATTAAATAAGAAAACAAATCAACGTACAGAATTCGTCGTTGGGGAGCTGGATTGGGAGCGCTTACCAAGGCGGGAGCGAACAGCACCTTTCTCGTTAGAGGCGCTGTCTTGGGATTCCAAAAGAGGGACACCTAGGCGTTCAGCGAGCTGAAAAGTTGTTTTTGAATAGAGAAAAATGAAAAACTCAAGAATTATTTCTGGCACAATGAAATCCTATAAAACATGTGAAGTTCGGAAGAATGGTACTGCCTCACAGATATCTAGTTTACTTCTCCCTCAAAGCGATGCTTTCCCACTAGATTTCTGAGAAAAGTTGCAGCAACAAAGCGTTCGAAAATAAATAGACGAAATTATTAAAAAGTAATTGAAGCCGACAACATCATGGCCCAAAACGAAATAAGAATGTCATATCGTTTCGATCTTGTCAATACTTCTACGTAAGCAACAGCTACAGAAAGCTTCTTTAAGCAAATGTATGAATTTTGCGAAATTTGCGCTACATATAGTAGCAGCAAACAACATATTATTCAGCATAGTGCAGCACAGTAAATTACTCATGAACCAACAAAGAAATATGGGCATAAAGGTAGCTCATTAAAAAGGTGATTCTACAACTTTGAATTTTGCTTGGTCTACTCAGAAAACTAGAAATATCAAGAACTGACAGATGAACTTATACATATTTACATACGTTCTACCAGGGATAATAGCCCCGGAAAAATTAGAGAAAAAGGAAATTGGGTATGTGCAACCAAAAGAAGTTACTGTATTGCAAAAAAAAAACATTAGGGCAATAGTGGTATACTAATGCATACTCAGCTATCGTCGAGTACGGAACGCACTATATTAAAGTACACTGCATCAATAGAGAAAGATGCTGAAAATGTGCCAACATGATAGATGAAGAATAATATAAAAGATCCATGTAAGCACGAAAAAAAAACTTTTTTCTTGAACGAACGCAACCCCTCATGTGTGTAAACACAATCTGAATTTGTATGGGAAATGGTAGGAAACATGACGAATGTATAGTGAAAAAATTATACCACGAAGAGAACAGAACAGAAACAAATCAAACCCAAGTGCAGTGAATGAGTTTTGGAGAAGTTAGATGACAACAAAATATTAGCAACAAACAGCAATAATACAACAGCACTCTATGACGCAGGATGAATAATTTAGTAGTAGTTGAAAGGAGCAAAGCTATCAAAAATTAGAAAAAATGCCAATGGAAGGCTAATCGGGGCTGTATAAACGAAAAATCTAAGGAAAGTGCTGAAAACGATAACCTACCTCGTCATCGACAGAGGCCACCGGTACATTCTCATCTTCCGCCATCAGGAATAGAATTTCGTCCAAATAGACCGTGATATTCTCTGAAATGCAGGTATAAGGAAAATAAATGGATGACATCACTGAGAGCATTGGTATATACACGAAATTAGGAAAACTGTTAGAAACCGTCCATAGGCTTCTTAGAGTTCCTATTGCTTTTGTCTCCTTGTATAATATATACGCACTTTGTGTGCACTGCTTTAAATTGGTTTAGAAGATGCAGGATAAGCATTAGCTATTTCGTAAACATTTGTTTACGCATTCAAAAAATAAATAAATGAAATATGAACAGTCTTATCAAAAAGACTGTACTGAATGAAAAATGAGAAGTGAAAGGAGTGCAACGAAGCTATGTACATATAATTTAGTTGTATATTACTCATTATATAACAAAACGTGGACCATGCGGATAGGCTTCGAAAAACTTGTTCTTTTCGACTGTTCACAGTCTTAGCATCACATATACTGAGGGATTTGGAAGTTCTCTTTCTACCCTAGTATTTGTGGAAGATCTGCTAATTGAAAAACGTAGCAGAACCGTTATTAGATAGCATGCGATGACAGGTATTGCTTTCATATGTACACGTGTTCCCTGGATATTTCTGCGAAAAATATCCAAAAAGCAGCAAGTGCAGGAAAGAGGGATGACCCATCGCACATCTCCTGTCACTGGCTAATTTTTCAGTGTGAATGGTAGGGTGGGCTTGAAAAGCACAGAAATGCTGCCCCGAAGTCATCAAACTAGGAAAGACGTGGGAAAACTGGTAGACGAGAATATCACACATATGCGACAGCGAGCTCTGGCAACTGATGTATTGAGCGGATCACACGATCCACGAAAATACGTCTCGGTGAGACAGACCGAACAAAACTCTGAATTGAGGTCAATCGTGTCACGCATTTCGCGCACGCGACGCGTTTTGCGCCCGTCTGTGGAGCTGACACAAAGCGCGTGCGCTCAGAGCACCGCACTGCACGCGACTGGTTGCACTAGAGGCCTTGCCATGTCCATATTCGCACACGACTAATAGCTACTGCAATTCAGATCTACGAGGAAGCGTCTAGTGCTCCTTATTATTTCCTTAGCGAGCTCCCAATGCTTCGCCGGCGGTGGCGTTTTCGGGGTTAAAGACCGCGTTTTTTTTTTCGCATGAAATACTTGTTCGGTGTGAGTGCGTAGTTACAGAACCAAAGATGCGCGGCAATGATCGCATTGCGCGCGTCAAACTAGCGGGAGCCGATCGATTCGCTGCTGTCTTGCTGTAGATCGATTCCAAGGATCAGTGGTGGTTCACTTCCAGTGACAGCCTGCCTGATCACGCCCAATACAGCCAGCTTTGGCCGTCGAAGCATTTATGAGTGCGGAATATTCGTGTCACATTCACAGAGAGAGCAGCTGATATCACGAATTCAATAAATAGAGGGCTCCTTCTCCTTACCTCTTCACTTCTCTGATCTCATTTCATTTTATTGAATGTATGTACGTTATGTGCGACGACGTAAACGACGTACCGTCAGGTGAGCGAAACAAATTGCCTAAATTAAAAAAAAGCTAGACATTGGTGGTGAAACAACAATTAAAATCACTATACCTGAAGCGCGTATATACAGGGAACGTCAATCGTGACTGTACTCCTCACAATGGAGGCACCGCAAGATCACTTGTTACCCCATGTTCATTCGCGTTATCCCACACGTTGATTCTATGGCGGTTAAAGGCAGGGAAACATCTCGATTCTCGCGTTGGAGATAGCAACATATCCTGGACCTTCTCGCCATGTTATTCCCACTAATGTACATCAACAGGCACAAAAGCGACGAAAGCCCCGTTCTCGAAGGGGTCGAAATGGCTAAAACTTGGAGCCGGAAGGCGGATCACTCCAAGCTGTACTGGCTGCCTGCCACGGCCGCAACATTAGCTAAGGGGTCTTGCCGTGTCGGATCGATAAGATCCATGACTTCACACGTAGATTCCGGTTAGCAAACTGTCACAGACCCCTTGCAGAACCTTCCGTAAAAACGGGTTCGAAGACCGTTTTGAGACGTTTTGAGAGTAAGCTTAGTGCCTTATGCTCAAAGATCTATTTTGTTATTATAGCCAAGGTTCTCATGGTGGACATTGTGAGGCAATAGAATTCAACTCATAACCAGAGGCATATCTACCATTCGTTTTTTCTTCATCGTCCGAGTGTCGCTAGATTTACTTTGGTTGTGGGACAGAAAAAAAAATATCATCACTACATAAGTGTTTTCATTCACTTGTATTCTGCTCACGGCGTCATAATTTTAAGAAAAGTTGCCATTTGCTGCATTTTTTAAATTAAATTTGCTACTTATAGTCAACTCCAAATGTCCGTAGACAAGAGTTGGGATCGCGGCGCGGTTTTCGTCCGCGTCTCTGCCCTGCATGCCACGCTGAATCCGTGCAGCAGACAGCGAGAGACCCGCGCCGCGGCCCCAACTCTTGTCTACGGACATTTGGAGTTGACTATAGTTACTTTGAATAATAGTAGGTGAACTCGAGAGCAGAGCTTGCTGCAAGTGATGAAAATCATCAAAACATCCACAAATCCTTCCTTTAAGGAATCAACGTATTAACGCATTAACATGTAACGGCCATTTTTGGCCTAACGTAAGGAATTAACGATATCTAAAATTTTTTCTAACGCACACCCCTGAATGTCAACCATGATCTGCTTGTTTAATGATATGAGGAATGTAAACTTTGCGGAAATCCGCACCCCTCAATCTACAGGACCACAGCAGCTGCCATAAAAGGCAGTGTCCAGGCAAGAGCACTATTAGTACCGGGGATGAGCGCATACAAGGTTTTCTACGACTCAGATAACGGTGTGGTGGTCTAGTGATGTGCTTGGGTGGCGGCTATATTCCTTGGAGACGGGCACCTTTGTGTGTAGAACACGAATTGGGCAGGATCTTTATCTGCCGGATCTGCGCCTAGCGTTGCAATGGACAGAATGCTAACACAAAAGAGGCGTGCTAAGGCATAGTACACAAAATATCTGGGCGAGGCCCATAAACGTATCAGTGAGGTCATGAACAACGTTCCTAATCTGGGTGGTACAGAGATACATCTGCTACTGTATACTATTATTTCTAGAGACGGTGCCGTCTATACCGGCACAAATAGACAGATTGGCCAAAAATGACCGGGTAACGGATTAGTGTCCCGGATGCTACAGAACGCCACGATCTGCAAGACTAACAAATTCGCTACAAGGCTCTTGCTTCTTGAATCACTTTGTACGAAAGGAGAGCCGTGGAAGGGGTATATTTGGTGTTGATTAAGAATATGAAGTCTGTTTTGCATGCGGAAGCATTTCTCTGTGGCTACGGTATTCGTACTGTACAACGATAGAAGAGCCGTCTCCCTCATGATATGGTCAGACACCGCGAAGGGAGTTATTCAACTTGCTGATCAGGAGTGTGGCATTCAGTTTATCCCAAATTTGCCTCTGAAGAGATATGGTACGCATATACAGGGTGCGGCAAAAGTCTTTGGACAAAAAAATAATCGTTCGCTGAAACAAGAAGGAAAGATGAAAAAACCAGTTGTTGCTATATGTATGCGATGCACTCGCAAACATAAATTCGAGGATTAATTGCAAGGATTCTACATATTCTAGTGGCACAGGCCTGGAGAACCAGAGGTGAACCAATGACGCTGGCGCGCACGCGTAGGTGTAGGACCACAATAGGCGACTATTTATCCCGATCTTTGTAGTTGATCAATTCAGGTGAAAATTTCCTCATTTATTGGACCCAAAGTTAACATATGGTTCATCATCAAGAGCGACATATTATTATTACTAGTTGCTGAGTGTCAACATAGGCGTGTGAAATCACTTGCGGTGTAAGTTTGATGCTGAAAGTCACGGACATCTAGCTGAGGTCCACGCGAACTGCAGAAACTACCCTCGAGGCTCACGTAGTTGGTGTGACTAAAGAGCACTAACCCCTACGAGCACCTTTTACCATGCCGAAGCAAAACACACAAGAAAAAAATGGTCATTAGATTCGCGACCAGCGTTGTACGATCGCGAATCCATGCGAGCATGCTCCAATCACGCCCCGAGCAAAACTCGCAAGAAATCAATAAAATCAATAAATCAGTGACGATTGCGCGAAATGGTTATCAGATTCGTGATCAGCGTGGTAGATTTCGCTACCTAGAACATATCGATCTGGTTCAGAGTTGAACGGAAAAAATCGATAAAATCGATCAAAAAATCGATATCCAAATCAATAACATCCTACGATAGGAGTATCCGAGACCCCACTGGCTTTGCATGGTGTCTCATGTTACCCAAACCCCATTCTTGACAGCTCACTTACAGGCGCCTTCTCATCGTTTGAATTTGGCGCCCACGCGCGCTCCCAGATTTTTGAAAAAGTTGTCGTAAGCGTTGCTATGTTTTATATATAGATATTCTTCATTACATGAGTGAACATATTAGCTTTCCAGCAAACCGAACCTGAAGTTGCCCGAGAACGAGAGAAAGGAACGATCATAGTGTAATCTCCATGTTCTCTCTTCTTTGAACCTGGGCATTCCGTGATATAATCTTATATTATGTTTAGCCGGACCAGGTTGTTAGTGGATATATTTATTTATTTCTTATCGTGCCTGACGTTTCGACGTAACCGTCGTCTTCGGAGGCCTAAAAGTGGCTCACAGTTCTTTTATCTGCGTTCCAGACCGCCAAACGCCTCCTCCCACTCTGCTAGTTTCAACTTTCTCTCCAGCTTACTACCTCGAAAACTCTCAGGACAAGAGATAGACCCACCCTATATCCACCGTTTTTTGCGGAGAAATCCGCACCAGTTGTGACCGTCGTTTGCGGACGAGTGAGTGACACC
>JARK01001360.1:1242530-1258099 GCA_000688135.1 Ancylostoma ceylanicum | reverse complement strand
ATGTGGACAGTGCGGTGTCACTCACTCGTCCGCAAACGACGGTCACAACTGGTGCGGATTTCTCCGCAAAAAACGGTGGATATAGGGTGGGTCTATCTCTTGTCCTGAGAGTTTTCGAGGTAGTAAGCTGGAGAGAAAGTTGAAACTAGCAGAGTGGGAGGAGGCGTTTGGCGGTCTGGAACGCAGATAAAAGAACTGTGAGCCACTTTTAGGCCTCCGAAGACGACGGTTACGTCGAAACGTCAGGCACGATAAGAAATAAATAAATATATCCACTAACAACCTGGTCCGGCTAAACATAATATAAGATTATAGTGTATTTCTTTATTTTTTCGCGTATTTCTGACCACGGTCTGATGGGAGACGATCGATAACTCTGATGGTGTTTGGCTAGTTTATGGAATTTCCCCAAAACTTCTCCTGTTTTCCATAACAGAGGACTTCCACTACATCATGCAGGAATTCGGAGCCTTTTCGCATAGTGGTAGAGATGTGATGGCAACGCGTTGGGCAGCGATGGGCCCGTATTAGAGAGATCCCTGTCTTGGACCGCTAAATCCGGCGAGGTGGACCTCCTTGGTATTTGCCAGAGAGGTGCTGACAAAAACTAGATCAAAGGGCCGAGGTGTGAGGACGCGAATGGCCGAGTGGATAAGAAAGTGGGCTTGCAAGAGGAAGTTCGAAGAGAAGGGTAGGCTCGAATCCTACTCTGATAACTGTGCAGCACGAACGCAGCCTAAACGGCGTAATGCTTCGGGTAGAAACGCCAGCAGCAACGGTTCTCAGTTGCTGTCATCTTCCCTCCATTGCTGCCATTCTCCCCTTCATTGCTGCTCCTTGTAGCAGCAATGAAGAAGGGGAGAATGGCAGCAACTGGGAACCGCTGCTGCTAGCCTTTCTACCCGAAGCATTACGCCGTTCGGGCTGCGTTCCTAGCGCACATTCACCAGAGTAAGAACTCTGAATGCTGCGAAGAAGCTGAGGATAGGAGCCGAAACGTTTGCATTTTTCTTTTTGCTCACTCTACGGTCGGAGTCTTCTTCGCACGAAGCAGTCACAAGCACTGTATGCGCAGGTAAGGCAGATTTTGATCTTTACCCTTTACCTGTTCACTTTGATGAGCGGGTGACCCAACGGCGATTACCAGGTAACCCGACGGCGAATACCACGCGACCTGAGGGTAACGTGTGGGGTCACCCTGTAATCGCCGTCGAGTCGCCCTGTGTCGCCTCGCCGTCGCCTGAGCAGAGAGATAGGGATGGATATGTGATGGTTTGATATGCACATTAGCTGCTTGGGATGATATGTGTGCGTGTCTTTCTTATTGTTAGTATGAGGGTGCCAATAACGAAGTCTGGTCCTTCCATGGTTTCGCTTCTAAATCCATTGCCGTCGACGCGATTTTTGGACAAGCTAGGCGCGCTTCATATATCTTCATCGATAATCTTTCTAGTACTGAATATTATGATCGTATTGACTTTCAAACGTTAATTGTTTAGTAGATTCAAAAATTGATTAAAAATATTATAGTAGGGTTCAACCCCCAGTCGTAGTGAGATGCGCGAGGAAGAGACACTTGCTTATAGGTAATTCGCGAAATTATCAATTTCAACGCTGTTCTAGATCACAATATTAGTCGACGTTGTTTGTAATCGTAAATAATGGTCTCGAGGTTCTTGCCGCACACTATCGAACAACCCTAGGAACCTGACAAGAGCTTTTCTCCCTGGACAAATACTAGTCCGTATTACCTTCTATCTCGCTTCAAGATTCTAAGTCACTGATGGTGTCCTGATGACTGCATCAGGACGCTCTAGAGGTGCAATCTATGTCTTCCTTTATGCCTTTGTGAGGCTTACTATACATATTGTAAACACATCATCCTGGCTAGAGGGCGGTCTGATCTGCCTGCCCTCCAGGCTCATTCCTGTTTTCGTAGCTCCTCGCGAGCACTTGTGGATAGAATGAACCACTGAACCACCGTCTCAGGGACTAGATCCCTCCACACTTACAATAAGTGTGGAGGTAGGAGCACACTATCCTACGCGCCAGTACAGATGGTATATAACCAAAAACAGGCTAGAACCAGTTGTACGATTTTTCTTGAAGGGGAAGCTCTACTCTATTGAAAACGTGCGATACGATTCCACTATTTTCGGCCTTAGGTGCACCACTGTTCGACGTCAAAAGTCTTGATAACGATACGGACCGAAAAATAAGGAAAACGACTAAACAGATGACTGGATACGGATAATACGCGCATCACTGATTAGTATCCAAGGCTGATATAGTGGCTTGCTTGGAGGATTTCGGTGAGAACGTGATAAATCTTGGTCTAGATTGCCAAGACGTTTCCCATTGTCTAACTATCTGGTCTCTCTTCATTCCATCAACAAGCGGTCTATAGTATGTGTGCTGCAATACTCCTCGAGGAGTATAGCACCGTGCGTCGCCGTCGCCGGCGGCGGCAGGGTGCCATACTTCTGCGGTAGTGTCATTGATCGCCTCGCCACGCCCCACCTCCTTTGCCCCTCGCCACAGGCCCAATCTCCGAAAAAGGCGGGGAAATGACGCGGCCAACGCCACACCCATGGTATATGTATGTGAACAAAATGGAAATCTTCGAACAGGGGCGTGTAATTTCTGAGGAAAACGGGAAATTCTGGGTTTTCGAAGGATATAAGAAGGAAACACTGATGAAACGTGAATGATTTCACAATCCAAGCTATGAATAATAAAGCAACTTGGGAGTTCAACAGAAATTTCCCTAACACTGTTCCAATAAAGTTGAGTAATGAGCAAATTCTGTGCTTAGCGGTCAAGAAATCACTTGACCGTGTGAATTAATAGTAAGTTGACAAGAGAGTAATGGTACAGTTGCGTAGTTTTTTCTTCATACCACTACCAGCATTTGGACCCGCACAAAACCCGCGAAAATATGGAGTTCTAACGATTGCCGTGACTCCAGCATTGCGGCGGGACATGGACAAGGGAGGACGAGAGCGTACTCCAAGGAGACCGTCACGTACGTCCCGCAGCAATTCTACGTCCATGTAGCTGAAAAACCGCACTCGCAATATTTCTATATTTTTGACAAGGAATGTAACTACATATTGGAAGACATGTTAAAGGTGTACCCGCAATAGTATGGAGTTCTAACGATTGCCCTAACTCCAGAATCTCGGCGGGATATGGACAAGGAGGAGGAGAGCATACTCCAAAGAGAGGGTCACCTACGCCTCGCAGCGATTCTGCATCCGTGTAGCTACGAAACAGCACTTGCAATCCTTGTATATTTTTGACGAGGAATGTAAATATTAGTAGATATGTTAAAAGTGTAATTTTTAGTTTCAGTCTCAGCAATGGCGTCTGTTTGTTTTGGACATTGAAATTTTGGGAGACAAGGACAGAGAAATTCTGAAGAATATGTGGAATTGCCCACGGATACAGGCAAGATCCCGGGGAAATCAATTATCAAGTGTATAATTATGTCCACATTGGTGTTTATAATTACGTTGCCGATGCTTTCATCGTGTGTGTCTTCGTTTCATTGGTTGCATTTGGAAGGGTATGATATTGATGACACCGACCTTGCTGCTGTTACCTTCGCAACGCGTACCGTGAAGTACCTTTGTCCGCTCGGCACCGACTTCGTCCGACTGTGGAAGGTGCCTGAGGGAGAATTTCCTATTTTCTGACGTTTTTTGACCTCCGCAAAACCATGTAAGTTTGAGATTTTTAAAGGCTTTGGTTTTCAGCTATCTCACATTCGATGCGGAGAGCCGGCATGACATCAGCGTTCCACCACGTTTTCAGCGGATTTATGTAGATGTTCATTTGCTTCAGAGGTGAGTATATTTAAACACGCTGTTTGTGAAGGGAACGCACATTTTGAGAGCATCTTTCTGATTTTTGAGATATGTCTGCTGGAAGAAATACTCATGTCAATGGGCAGCGAGTTTTGGCTCACACCGATGCCGGATGCCTTGGGGCCGCAGATTCGCGTGGCCATCTCGAGGGCATTGTAGGTATTCCTGTTTCAACGTGTATTTCAACGTGTTAGCTGTTTGTTTCAGGGCCAATGTGACCAATATATTAATATATTATACCATTTCATATATTAATATAATAAACCATTTCAGTGGGAAACTGCGGCCGAAGCCAGTGAGTTCGATCAAGATATCGTTTTTGCAAATAAGGTCGTCCTTGTATTCATCTTCGTCTTCATCCTTTGTTAATTTCGGCCACCTATGAAGTTGTTGAATACTCTAGGTTATTTTTGTTTCTGTTCTCAGAATGAAGAAGGATAAAAATTATTTTAACTTGTGTAGAATTTAGTCTTCACTTATATTTATTTCTTCTGTTTCAGCTTGGGGACTGAACATAGTTTCCGAGCTAAAATCGAATGAAAGTCCACGGTCTGGGCCACAGACGGAAGGTGTGGGCCTCAATATGGCAGCACAGTTGCCGTATTATGGCAGCGCAGTTGCGGCTGTACGAGGGATTCTGCGCCTCAGAGAATCGTGCAGCTCTATCCTCCGACAATAGCAGCACTTCTCGCCTAGTACACCGACAAGTGCTGCTAAATCGTCGCGACTATATCCGTACTTGTCATAACTTCGCCCTTAAGGTGCTGATACTCCAGCTCTACAGTGCTGCCAACTGGGCTTGGCCCCGCCCACATCCTCGCCCTAATGTAGTCATACTTTTGCCCAACACTGCTGCCAAGGGAGTGCTGCATCACCATAGCCTCGCCCCATAGTGCTGCTCAAAAAGATGATACTAGATGCACTCCCAGCCCACCTTTGTAACCTAGTGAAGTGATTGGGCTGTGAAGCTTTGCTTGGGAGTCCCAGTCACTTCAGCTGCTCCATTGTTGAAAGAGCACGAAAATACAAGTAAAATTTATTATGCTAATATACCAAACGCTTCAAAACAGTTGAAAAAAAACACAGGACCAATACAACTACAAAATACCAGCGTCCTTTAAACATTTTCACGACAAAACAAGCACACACCTCATAAGTCAGATGAACACGTAACTTATGACCCGTAGCATGCTTCACAGCGACGCTTTCGTCGCGATACTTTACCTTAAGAGTTTTCGTGCAACCACTCATATGGCTACAAGCTATCCAACGCAAATTGTGTGATAAGATACGAGAACCTGTATTATTTGTGCTCATCATTTTTGTTCGTGTTAATCTCAGCAACGTTGTCGTTGTGAAGTATAGTGTGCATATTTCGGGCTGGCGTGCGAGTGACCGATATTCAGGCGGCCGCCTGCTGGAGCGCTGCCAGCAGTACGCAACGCGTCATGGCATGCGGTGCGCGCAGGCCACATCGAAATATACACACTGTATGCCATGGGCATATGAGTAATGTTATGATTGGGAACAAGAAAATATGAGTGGACATACCAGTAACATTTCGATTTCGAAAAAAAATGAGGACTTCGTATCACAGGCACGTATCAAGTGAACGTGTCTCACACATGAAGATCCGTAAAAAATTGGTGGAAATCGGAGAGCTATCTCAGCTGAAAAAAACAGCCAGCAATCTGATCGACAGAAAAAGACGCTGAAAAATTACCATACGCAAAATTCTAAAACTGCGTTCGTCAGTGAAGAAGATGAAGAAGAGTGGAAATAGAGCAAAAAAGAAGAATATAACTGAAAATACCAAAGCGTGTTTCACAGTTTTGAGACACCTCCCCAAAAGACACCTTCTACTATAAGCAAACACTCGTTGAATCATTGCAACGGGCTAGAGCATCGTACGCGCATGCTCAATTCTGGCGTTGAAACGTCGATGCACAATGCAAACTGAAAGGGAAGAAATGCGAAAAAATCAACTTTTCCACGATGCAAGCATAAACAATTTCCGAAACGCTGCACCTCTACAGGCAGACTAAACAAGGGCAGCGGCATTAGAGGGTAAGAGGATGAGACAAAGAGAGAGATGAGAAAGAAATGGGGTGGAGCAGAGAAGAACCAAACAGTACCGCAGATATTACACGGTACTGTCACGAACTGCACGAAAACTCCAGAACAAAACAACTATCAACAAGGAGAGAATACAAGCTCGAAACACAGAAAAAGGAGAGGTTGGATGCAAAACTAAAAAAGAAGAGAAACAAACACAAGCCAGAAACGAGCGTCCAAGTCTTTGAATTTTCAACCAAGAAAGAACTCACTCCAAGCCTCAGGTAGTGTTGCAGGTTGTTCGTCACTCCTATAGCGCCGGCCCTGTTCTCAAGCCGCAAGGACCTGAAAATAGAAAAGTAAGCACACAAACACACACAAAAATAGAGGATAGAACACGAAAAAGGGAGAATAAGCCAACAGAGAAACGAAGAGCACACGAATACAACAGGAGGTGAAATAATAAACATCAGAACACACAGTACAACAAGAAAATAACTCACTTTGAGTCAAAAAATGAAAGGAATTTTGAAAATCTGCGCTGATGCCTCGCTTGGCGCGCCATTTTTGGCCGTTCAAGTTTGAATTCAGCAGCATTCGTCATATATTCGCGGCAACAAATCAGCACTGCTGACATGCCTGCAGAACTTATGCATAGTGTTTCCCCAAAAAAAGGGGGCGGTGCAGGCCTGGGCAGCTTATTAGCAATAGTGCTGCCCCGATGCAGGACAACCTCAATATCTGCTGCCCTCGTCAGAACAGATGATATCTTGCTGCTGCGCCCAAAATGTGGGCGGGACTGGCTGAACTCTCGGAGGATAGAGCTGCGCGATTCTCTGAGGCCAAGTGTTATGGCAACTGTGCTGTCTAAACAGGAGAACTTACGGCATACTTAATCAGCACTACATCCAAAGTACTGCACCACTTTGCATGGAGTCACTCGCAGCTCCACAACCTCCTGCCATTGTACAACACCTCTGCTGGCATATCCAGAACCGCACCGCCCCTGACCCGAACCCCGTGCGTTCGATCTACTTTAGTCTTAGTTTCTTATTGGCAGTTTACCTTAATTTCCAAGTTGAGATAAAATAAATGCCAATGATATGACTACAACTTTGTCTAGCTAAATTGTAATTAGAAACACACACGCACATGTAGAGAGAATTAAACTTTTGTACGGGGCGAAGAAGAGTTGCCCCAGTGCTTGCCTTATTCCCTTTTTGCTCCCTTTTGTTCAGATTCACCACACTATGGCAATATCTTCCCTTTCATTCAGCTATGAAATCCTCATGTGGATCCTCAGCCCGTACAAACTCCACAGTTGAAGACTTCTTCTCCTTCGTCGTTCATAACACCAAGAGATTGGAAAAGAAGCAGCGGAATGTTCGCTCAAGAAAAACTGTTGCTGCGCCACTCCTCGAATCGACTTCAGAGTTGGCTCGATATTGTTTATTTTGTTGAGCAAACACGTCTCATTCGTAAGCAGATCAGATGGCAATCATTAGAGGCCGTTCCAGGTTTCGCCGCGCTGTTCTTCGAACTAACTCTGTTCATAATATCGTGCTTTCTGAGGGTAAGCTTATCCAACCAAACTATGTACTATCATACCTCTCTTGAGCGTTTCAAAGAATGCAATTAAATTAACGTCACTGTTCGTGCTATTTGATTCCTCAGGAGGGATCAATTTCTTCACATCTCCTGGTATTTGTCGTGGCGGATATTTTCCCCACCAGCAACCCTCTTATTCATGATCTTTTTTTTATTTTTGATAATATTGTTCTTTTTTGGAGAGGTGGAGAGAAAAGCGCTGGGTTAGAAAAAAGTGTAAAGGTAAGGGAGGTTCTGCAGGACAATTGCCCGGTTCGTTTGTGACGAGGTCTAGGGTACCGTAGGTCCCAATTCATGAACGTGACCTGTTCTGCGAGTTCTACTGCTCTTTGAGCAGGATCCTTGAGTTCGACATCTGGCTGCTATTCCTATGAACGTCACTGATATTTGATACTCCCATAAGTAGGAGTTGATGTCACATCTTTCCCACAAAGTAAAATGTTCGGTATGAAAATAGCTCCTTGCAAACTTATTCAGTTGCGAGTTCAGTTCTCGCATCCATCTGCCATCTCTTGCCAACTTATCCTACATCATTTACGTAGAGTGCTCTCTACCACAAGGTGCTGCCATAGTTTTTTATAGCACCATTAACCTTAAATTACGGGCATATAAAATTGACTGTTACAGGGTGCGCCATAAATTCTTTCACATCATATTTAATGACGCCACAGCCGCTGAATTCAACATAATAGCATGACCTCGACCGCAGCGCTTAGCCAACTCAATAGCAACTCAAGCAACTTATCAGATCACGAATATGTCGCCAGAGCACTTGATTCGCTCTAAAACATAGTTGAGTACGGCTGTCCACCAGAATCGGATTGGCGCTATAGGAGAATTCGTTCTCAGCACGACATTTCGATCGCACACCACTCTAGGAGGCGCACTTGGTTCATGAGCAGATTCTAAGCCTTACTGGAGACTCATATTGCCTCTGTTCAATTTGGATTGAAGAGTGTCCTCTCTTCCAAAATGCTGTGCAAGTGAAATTCAATGTAGCTTTGATGTTGTGGATCACAAAAAAGAAGAACTAAAAAATCGGTCTATTCACGCCTTTTACTCGCGAATTTCTTGAAAATTTTGAAAACAAGGGGAGGTGGGATCCCGGTTTATCCGGTGAATTCCTTGATGTCTCCTACGTCTACTCCAACGTTTTAGTGGAGAACGATTTGATTTGCTCTGAGGAGTGTCTTTCGTTCGAAAATGACAGTGTCACACCGAGCCCAACCGTGCCGCGAGATGGTCGCTGCTTTCTCAACTTTGAGTAATTACAAAAACCAATGCGATCTATTTCTGCTCTGATAATTGGTTTGAGTTGCAATTTAGTTGGCTCATAGAGGTCATGCCATTATGTTGAATTCAACTACTGTGTCATTACTAAGTATGGTGTGCAAGAACTTGTGGCCCACCCTACAACAAAAAGAAACACAGGATTTTCTTGTTGCAGTCAATTGAGGTTGCACGACCTCCGGAACTGTTGGAAGACCTCAAGATAATGAGAATAAAAAAAATAAAGAAATGACCAGTCAAACTGCTGCAACGCTGGTTCGACGATGTCAAGGATGGGCATGGCGAAGTTATGTGTAGTGTGTATGTGTGTAAAATTTTCAAATATGTGCGTACTTGGGAGAAACTGCGCCTGAGAAAATCGCATCTCCTACTCATGTCAATATCCATGGTCGGCAACTTCCTTGCCAGTACTATTCGACTGTTGGTTTTCCTTATTTTTTGCTAGTCGTCGGAAAAAACTCGGAGGTTTTAGTGCTGGGGAAAGGAACAGCAAGAAATGATTGTGAAAGTTCGAGTTGCGTACATATAGTCAACTCCAAATGTCCGTAGACAAGAGTTGGGACCGCGGCGCGGTTTTCCTCCGCGTCTCTACCCTGCATGCCACGCTGAATCCGTGCAGCAGACAGCGAGAGACCCGCGCCGCGGCCCCAACTCTTGTCTACGGACATTTGGAGTTGACTATATATGCTAGTAATTCCCAAGATTCACTACAAACTGTGCATTTTTATACAGAATGCTCTTGGGTTCAGGAAAATCTACACGAACCAATCTCTATTCCTTCACGTTTCATTCCAGACTATTGCGCTTCCAATGTTTTTTTTCCAAACTTTCTAAGTTTTCGTGCAATGAAACAATTGGAAAGCTATCACATTTGTTGCTTTGGCATGTTTGCCCCGCCATCGTGCTCGACCACTCATAAAATTCTCCCTTGTCTACTAGATGTTATTTGAAAAACTCCTTGCTAGCTTCCCCACAGTAATGTCTATCAAAGTAGAGTTGGGATTGCCTGCCAGTTGATTTTGGGTCTACATGCGTCCATACACATCCACACACATGCGTATGATTTTTCAGTCACCTTTGAATTGTAAGAGATTCCATACCATGTTTATGTTGTCTTGAAGAAGTAAAGAATTCGAGTCGCCTGGCATCTCTTGAAAGTGAGCACACTTACTTTTTACTTGGGAGAATGGAGTACCTGTGGACTGCGTACACTGACGTTCTCAGAGTAGAAAATAACGAGATGAGTACACACTAATGCGCTGGTGGTGGGTGAAAGTAATAACTACACTGCAGGGAGAAACCTTAGTTGATGGAAAATTTCTCAAAGGGAAAGCCATATGTTTGCAGAAAGTATTACCGTTGAAAATGGAGTAAAATTCTGATCGGCTTTGGCAGAACTATGCCGAAGTTAGTTCTAAGCGAATGTCCTACTGTTTTGTCAAGCAGGCTCCCCATGAAGCTTTTTTCATTCAACCTTACTTCAGGGATTCAACTTACGAAACTCTTTAGCACAATAAGAGTTTTTAACACTATTGAACTGCAACGTTTTGAATCTGATTTCCGATCAACCCTTCTACATGTGCAGGACGCGAAGAAATCGTAACGGATCAATAGTAGCTTCTTTTTTTCCAAATGAAGGGAACCTTAAGAACGTCTCTCATTCTAAGAAGATGCAGTATTACTCTGATTCTAACGAACATTAGGGTTCAAAAGTTGTATCAACGTTGGATCTGATATTTTGGATGCTTGACGCTATTTCCCAGTGCTTGTGAAGCGAGTAATTCCTCTGATATATTCATTACTCCTGCAGATCACTCCTTCTTCATCTTTCGCCACACATAAATGATTTCGAGAGTAGTATTCAGTAGTAATAGTATAATAGATGTTGAAAAAGATAGTAAACATATACATACATATAGCGATGGTTTCATTCAGCTGGAGGATTTCCAACGCCCTAGAATTGTGTGTGCAATCAGAACAAAACTAGCCATTCAAGTGGAAACTGACCTTCTCAGGAAGAAATTTCCATTCCTAGATTCTTTGCAGTTATGCTTTCTGTGTAAAAGGCTTCCAAATTCTCTGCTAAAGGAGGCAGGAGTCCGGTTATTCATAGCTAGCCGTATACTATCGAACTCATTTCTTCTGTGACTGTGATCTCAAATCCGTTCCCCTCATATGCTACGGACTAATACTTTCCGTGGGGGAGAAAAATTCGGCGAATAAACCTTCTTGGATTGGATGACGTCCACATCGATTTTTGCATATCTATGTACAACATTCATTCCATACTAACTCCTGCCGCCTGCCTGACGTTGGACTTCCAGACTTCTGCCGATGTACAGATTGCTCACATAATTTCCGTGAAAAGCATTTATTCATTCTTCCAAATCAATTTCATCGCCTTCGAAGTACTCCTACCTCCGACACTGTGCACTTATGCCAGTGTTTTTTTTTCCAATCCTCAAAACATTGAGAAGAGCCTTCTTCTGAGATGCCGTTCACGACTGTCTTCGATTCAGCTCTTACCTCCTCGATCGAGTCGAAACGGTGTGCGGTTTTTCGAGTTTGTTGAACAGCCAAAAGCGAACATAGTGGCGCTGAAACGGCATGGGTCAACCTTTTCTTTTGTTATCTAAGAACCAATGCAGTATAGGATAGCGCATCACCGTGGTGCAAAATGCCCACAATTCTGGCATCTCGCAGCGAGTAGCTTCACGCTAAAGACGCATCCCACTCAATGTTAATCGTTAACGGTTTGACCTGGCGGAGAGAATTCATTGTACAGACATAAACACAGACATAGCAAAAGTCGAGAAATTCACTTCTCTGTATATGTTTTAAAAAAACGTGCGGCTCTACAGTAGTCGAATATATTGACATGGAGCTCTGCATAGATGTCACAGACCGACAAAGCTACTGTTATGACTGCCAATCAACAATAAAATGTAATTTTGTAATTTGCGCTGCGCAATGCTGATCGTCGATTTTTTTTTGTCTTCGATATGAAGAAAAAAATTACAAGACCACGAACCAATCCTATGAAATATTTCTTTTTTTTCGAGGGTAAAAAAAGTTGAATCTGCAGCGGACTACAGGGTGCGCGCGAATTATTCGCGCTTCGTTTCTTTTTTTTTGATGCCCGCTCAGGTAGCGTTGAGCAAGTCCACACGTCCTGCTGTAGGTATCTTGGCGAGAGCCACTTTTATTGTAAAAAAAAATGGCTGGGTTCCTCAAACGACATTTTTCTTTGCTTACATAGACTTGGGGAAGTTGCCCGGTCAAATTCGTGACACGAGATGAGATCAGTCACAGCTCCCTTCCTTTCGGGATTTTGGGGGGTAGGCTTTAAAATGCTCCGACCATCCATGTATGATAGGTCACAACTGACTCTCGGCTACTGCGTGCTCATCGTGGATCGGACCAGTGAATGATTACCGTGATCAAACAGGCTTTATATCTAGCAAGCCAATTTTGCTATTTTCTGCATGCTTAGGACTGGTAATCTGCAGTAAGAGCCAGGGTAGTAACTGTTTTTTCACAGTTCACAAGGCAAAATTCATTCAAAAGTGGTTTCTTTTGTGATTTCACTGTATTTTGGGTCGTAGAGATTGTCTACGTCACTCACTTCATTTGCATCTACATGAGCTCTGCTTCAGATATGTTAGTGGATAATTAATAAAGTAATTCGCGCTCTCTCTGTACTACCGTGTCGCGAACGCGACCTTTTTGACCTACGGGATCGAAGGTGGGCGGAGCTTGTCGGCGTGCTGGTATTTAAGGAGGCCGATCAGCGGTGATCGGCAGTAATCCGTTTGAGCCGACGGAAAGCGGTCGGTTCTCAATCCTCTCAATCCGAAATCCGCAAGACCCTTCGGCAAGGGGCCGCCTTACAATCCGCAGCTCCACCGTGACCATCGTGGTCCTAGCCCCAGTGAAAGAACCCGTAGAATCCGTAAAATCCAGAATCCAAAAGTCCCGCTAAGCCAACACCCTCGGGCATCGCCAGTGTGTCCTAACCCATCTACGTACCATATTTGAAAAATAAACTCTACTAATAACCCCGTGTTTCTCCACTGCAACTGCCGATTCGCGTCAGCAAGACAAGTAACGGATTCAGGGAATATTTAGTGTGTCATCTGGTCAGCCCTGCACATCAATCGAATCCTCAAGAAGAAAAAAGCTATAAATGAGCGCGGTAACTGGACCGAGTTGCTGATACCAATCGATATATTGATTATCCCCTTCTTGATGTGGTGAATCGTAATTCGTGCTCTTGACCAGGCCACAGTGCAGATCGACAGTATGAGGCATTACTTCCTCCTACTCATGAAGCTTTCTTTGTCGCTGAAAAAGTCCAGAAACTGTGACGGAGCCGAAATCCGGGTGAGCCGCCATTTCGAAGCAGTTACTCTGTGCGTAGAAGATGTCGAAGTGCAACTGACACTGTATCTTGGATTGACTTGTTAAGGTATCGTTATCAGGATGGGATTTTCCATACACAGAAACGGACATTTCCAATTTAACAGGCCTATAAGTGATGAGTTGAGCGAGGTGAAGTGAGTCAATGGGTGAGAACACAAGAACCTATCCTGCTACAGTGGGCATCAATGGCGGTGACCCGTCTGCGGCCTCGAAGGGAACGCGGCGCGACCACGCCGCTCGAGCAGGAACCCTCTCTGGGACATCAAATTATGGTGTTTTCTTGAAAGTCAGTTGGTTTTCTTATTAGTTATCATTAAATGTGATGAACAACTATCAAGAAAACTTTTAGAAAAAGGAAAAAAAACAAGTCCGCCACCGCGGCTATGATTCTATCGTGGGCGGCGCGGTCGCGCCGCGTGTTTTTCGAGGCCGCAGACGGGTCACCGCCATCGACGCTGTACAAACATAAGTGGATGTAGCTAGCGCTCGACTACAGAAACGATGCTGCTTCCCGAAATCAACGAAACAATGCTAGAAATTTCTCTGTCATGCTCCGTACGCGGCTAGGATTTATGAACGCATAACCGAGCCAAACCAGGTTAGTAAACCTACTCTTTGAGTCCGGTGTCTCCTTACGTGACGTGGTCTGTAGTAGAACCAATGACACTAGCCATTGTCGGTTGGCGTGGGTAACGTTTAATGAATCTCATTCCTGGACAAATCCTACTTTGGATAGATTATTGTTAGAAAAATAGACTCCACACGTGGAAAAGGCCTATCGGAGATGTCTCTAGGCTTTTGACCTTCTCATATGGGCATAGTCGAGTTGTGTGATATATAGAACTCTTACCTTCATAATGAACATTTCATACCTAATGATCTGTTCGTTTCCATTGAAAAGCATCTACTAAATAGAACACTGACGCATCAAAGGGGAGTAGTTGATCTCATTTACTTATTCATGAGAGAAGCTTTTGGATTTCTGATTGTGAGCAAATGAAGTTCATCTACGATCTTCGAGAAAGCCACAAACTACGAGCGTAACCATTAATGGTGTCTACCTCAGCTTCCATTCAAAACCTATCCCTCATGTACGTAAATGAATGGCCTTTGGGAGGACAGGACAAAGCAGACCGAAGGACACTTTTGTGCTGAAAGTAGAACTTGTCAAAAAACCATCCTAGAGTCACGTAAGATGGTTTTTTTTTTGACAAGTTCTACTTTCGCGTTGCTTAGCAACAATCATTTTTTGACCGTTCTAGTCTGCAGTCATTATATCACCGATGTTGGGTAGGATTGCTGTAAACAAGTGTCAACAACGGTCAGGAGCTGCCATCTCATGTATGTATTACCTCCTCAAAATCTTGAGGAACATCTAACGCGGATGGACTGATGGTGATCAGGCGTGTTTCCAGGGTTGCTATCGTCAGTTCGTGCACGAAAAGGTTAGTGTTTCAATTTGCCTCGGCGGTTTCCAACTTTGAAACATCTGTCACTCCCAGCTAAACCATTACTAATGCACAACATTTTTTGAGCTCTCAGACATCAATCGGAAAGATCTGTCGAAGCGCTAGAAGCGGGCCTGCATGAGCTTGTTCTTCCTATCCCAACCCGTATTTTCTTACTTAGTAATTCATTGATGTTCCAATCTTTATATATAAAAGTGAAAGTTCGTATGTACAGTCCTTCTCAAAAGGATAGACAGATTGCGCGTACGGTATCCTAGCGTGGCGGCTGCAGAATCGCGGCGGGACCTACTCGAACCTCTCAGTTTTAGAATACTCTCTCCGCATCCCTCGTTCAGGTCTCGCGGTGATGGTGCAGTCGCGCAATCAGTCTTTTTCAAAGGGACTATAATTATGTATGCATTCAATGAATAGAAATTGGCCACCAGAATAACTTGCATTTCGAATGTATTTGTCGATTATATCGAATTATAAGTTCAATTTAAAACCAAGTCTGGAATAGCCAAAGGTAATAGGACGCCCGAACCGGGTATCCCGTCAACAGGATGAGGAAAACTGTGGGACAGTGTTGGAATCATTCTCAATTTTCTGGAATATGACACCAGTGGAGAAATATAAACAAAAACACTTGTAGGAAAAGGGACAGTCTTAAGAATGGCCTTCATTTGCTCTGACGTCCTGCTTTATTCTTTCTAAAACGTCGTCTATAGTTCCTGCCACTGCTTTTCGAAACACCATGGAAATTTATCCCAGGCTTTGTTCGAAGTAATCCCCCTAATTGATTCAAAAGTTCCTATCGAGTAAATGACTTCACTGCGCCCTAGAAGACACCACTGGCCGACGTAAAAAGTGGGCGGAA
>JARK01001360.1:1222356-1232626 GCA_000688135.1 Ancylostoma ceylanicum | reverse complement strand
CCCCCGCCCCCTGTACATG
Source organism: Ancylostoma ceylanicum (assembly GCA_000688135.1). Classification (NCBI taxonomy): domain Eukaryota; kingdom Metazoa; phylum Nematoda; class Chromadorea; order Rhabditida; family Ancylostomatidae; genus Ancylostoma; species Ancylostoma ceylanicum. The sequence continues at coordinate 1,232,607 of JARK01001360.1, read as the reverse complement.
GGCACGACCTTAGCATCTTGAAGGCAGCACCCACAAAAATTTGTGCTCCGGTATATCAAAATAGTCTCGGCCTCTCGACTATAAGAAGCGAGCTCAATTCTGTTGAAACTTACAAGAAAATTGTTTCTGGATGCTTCGAGTTCGCTGCAGTTAATCGAAGTCGACAACGCTGCCTCTACATGACGCATTTTCTTGACACATTTGGGTATTTTCCTGGTAAAGCAGCATCCCCAATTTAAAAAAGAGGGAAATGGGAGAACGAAGAAAAAGAGAAAGGAGAACGAAGGCGGTACATATGCACTGTGGAAAGAAAGAAATAAAATCTAAGGGGGAGGGACAAGAAATAAGTATGACAAGTACACAACATGAGAGAAAAATGAATGTTGCATACATGTCTGTTACTATGTATGTTACGTAATATGTGTGCGAAAAATTTAATGAACAGCTAGCGAAAATGTTGATTAGAAGGGAACGAAGCCATTACAACCGATACTATCTATGAGTGGTAGAGCAAACTGCAGGGTACAAACTTTACCATAGATAAGCCGGGTGATTGCAGGCGAAATCAGCTGATTAGTGTCACGCTACAACCCTACAGTATGGGGATAACGTACCTGCGTTGTACCTCATTCTTACAACTTTGGAGCGATCCAACTTCCGCAGAATTTATGCGATAATGGCTTTCTTTTCGCATGCTGGAAATTCAGGCTTGGAAATTATTGTGGGCGGTGCTGTTATTGGTAGCTTAGTTGCGCCAACACCTTAGAAGCATAGAAAGCAAGTGGAGATAATATTGCAAAGAGCGCTCTCAACATCATATTCAATTTTAAACATTTCTCTCTGGTAAGGAGTGCGCTGATCCCTGGAAGGAAGTGCGAATATGTCGATCAGATGGTTTGGGGAGTACGACGGTGAATGGCAGCAGGGTTTCCATCCTTGCTCCCCTGATTTGAGCAATATTGTTTTTCTAGAAGTGGTCGGAACGTTGCATTCATCTTTGAGGGTGTGACTGTCGAAAATTCATTTATCGAGTTGTTTCACTTTTCCGTATTGCCACAGTTTTTTTTGCATTATGAACGTCAACTGGTTGCGGGACATCTTGTACCCAACGTGCTATGGGGCGTGGTTGGCTAGATGTAAGCGGTAGGCAATACGAGTAAGAGTATACTACAAAGTGTTTGACCACAGAAGCCTATTCAAGCAACCTCTCAGAAGGGTCACAAGATCAGATCGAATCAGAAGGACTGCAGCAGAATGAATTCTGATTGAGGAAATTGACAACAATTAGTTCTGGCGGTCCTGCAGTCAATTGGTCTGAACAGGGTTAAAACCTTTAGCAGTACTGAGATATCAGTAGAACTTGTCTAAGACTGTTTCGAGAGATGGAACCTTGTGTGTGAGTAACTGAATCAACTTTCAAAGTTTCCGCTTACAAAGAATGCTAAGAAGGGCCATTCGACGCGCCCGCCGCGATTGGCCAGGATTGTGCCTGGCTATTAGATGTCCGTAAACATTTTATTTGCCATCTATCCTTTCATCCTTCTGTCATTTATCCTGGAGACACATCAGGTACCCCAAGTTACTTTCGAGGCACTAACGATCGCGTCAGAAACTGACACTGCAGCAGAGGGTCATTGCATCCCTCAACACTTTGATCTGGTGTAGTCGAAAACCATTCGTCTGAGAAGTCGTGATTGAATTACTTGGACGTATCACTTCATGTAAACCCCAAATGAGTGAATAGCTCGAATATTTCCATTATTAGAATTCCCGAATGAATTAGTTACTGGAGGTAACCTTCCTTTTAAAGGGACTGAACGGATGAATCATTCGAATTGAGCATTTTTTAATGAATTCGAATGAGTGAGTTCTCGGTTTTGCAGTTCACCCTTGAAACCGATGTTCAAACACTCGAATATTCAAACATTTCATCGAACATATACGAGGTCATCCTGAGTTAGACCAAGCCTGATTTTTTGTTCCTCTTCTAGATGCAAGGACTCTCTTTCTACATATACTACGTACCTCGTAAGCGCAGCTCTGTAGTAACTCAGCAGTAATTCGAATATTAGCCTTTTCATTAAGGATCCTCCTGCTTCTGTTCAGAGATTCCTGAACGAATCCCTCATCATCTCCACGATCCCCACCTTTGTCGTGCGCTTCTCACAAGTCGCTACGAAAACTGAACTGAAACAGCGAGGGCTGTCTCCAACTGCTGTCGCTCGTAAACCCCACTGCCAATAATGATAAGCTCGCGTTGGCGTGACACTGTTTTTGGAAAGAAAGCACAGATTGGCCGCTGAACAGAAATCAGAACCGCGGCAGGCTCACGGGGTGAAAAAATCCCTCATTACTTATGCGGAAGAGTTCGTCGGTCGCCCCAGCAACCCGGGCGATCACGGCATTGAGCAAACAAGTTCGCGCCACGTTTCGAAAGCGTTAGTCATCACGCCCTCCCGCGCGGGCGCCCACCCCGCGTTCGTCTGCCCGAGGCGCTGTTCGGCTGTCGATATCCGGCCATGAGGTCATTCCTGCGGAGGAGGCGAGGCGACGGCTCTGCAGACGAGAACCTGCTGCACTCGGCGGAAAGGTGATCTCTAGGCTTTCAATTTGCGAACTCTTTGTCCTATGCGCCTAAAGAGAAACAATGTGAGACATTTCTTTGCATGCAAAGACGTTGCCTTGGACACTATGAACGAGATTTGTTTGGTATGCTTCGACATCCTTCTATATAATCCATATTAAATAATAACTCCCCTTCTGCATGGTAACGGTAATGGTGCTGTAGAAGACAGGTGACAAATATCAAATTTGGCGCTAAAGTGACAGTAGGTTGAAAATCAGAGGTGGAAATACGCAGTTTTTGACATCCCGAATATTTTCCTTTTCTCCATCCTTTCGATTTAATAGGTAGATACTGGGAGATCCCCACCTTTCTCCTCATTTCCCTATTCGCAGTCTTATTCTTGCTTCCCCTATACTTAGAAGAGGTACTGGGAAACACAGTTTCCATAGACCGTCTTGGGTAAGCACACAAGAGAGATGCGAGCTGGTGTGATGTCCGTATTTAAAACATCAAAAATCTCTCTTCGAGGCTATCCACTAGGGAAAAAAGCTGCTTTTGGATTTGGCGGTGGAGCAGCTGCTGAAATAGTTAGGCGAGTGTTGTAGAGTGTTGTACAGGTCTACTAGTGACCTAACACCTTGTAAGACAGAACCTATGAAAACCCGGCACCTTCCGACCTGCACAGGACCAAAAAGTTCGGAATTTTTTTGGCTAAGAATTCTTGACAGGGGGGAGGTGTTTGAGATGATGAACACGAATGTCGCATCCATTTTGTACCGCGACCTCATTTTTTACGGTAACATAACTGTACGAAATTGGAAGAAAATGCCGATTTTGGTGGGAAAACTGCAGTTTCATGGGTAAAGATGCTGAAAATTGAAATTTGCTTATGAAATGACCCTTCTGTGCGAAGGTTGAGAGAGTTCTGTGAGATAACGGACTTATCGTGTATCTATCATCTGTTATAATTTATCCCTGCAAAAATGGGATTACTGTACATACAAGATGGATACGATATTCTTGTGCAGGTCCTCGAATACCCACCAAATTACAAAGCAATTTTTTCTTGAAGTATTTGGATAAGTGAAAGTGGAATAGTGCCAAAAATCCTGATCGCGATTGGGTGCGGATATTGTAATGGGAAAGAAATGCATGAGCAGGCGATTCTGTACCATTCTGAGCTTCCCTTCCATTGTTAATTTGCGATCATGATCAGGATTTTCCCATATCCTACCCATGGACGGCTTGAGCCTGATCTCTGAACTTTACCAATAATTTGACATGAATGAAATTGATATAGAGAACAAGACTTTTATAAGCTACTAATTCTTTGATTTTCAGGAAAGAAGAAATTCCAAAGGCGACGATAATCCAACTGGTTCGTGTTTTTCTTCGTTTCTTTGAGAACATTTGTCCAGTGAGCGCCTCCGAAGTAGCTGATAACGCATGTCACTCACGAACTGTTCATTGAACCGTCCACATTCACGTGCACTCCTCGCCGAGCCACCGCTTGTTTCGCAATTATGAGCTGCTAGGGGTTTCACAACAGCGCGATTGCGTAACCGAGCGTAGGACAAAGATCAGAGCCGCGAAGCGACCAAATGCCGGCGGAGGGAAGAGTCCCACGCGCCAAAGATCAGGCTCGAATCATTCCCGCGAAGGACGGTGCTTAATGCTCTCCCGAAGACTATGGCCAGGTGGATTCCATGTTGGCAAACAAGGACAGATTTGGCTGTTGAAATCTGTTCTGTGGAGGAATCCTCCTATTAAAACTCAGGCTAACCTCCTAGCTATGCCTCTTCTTTGCCAGTCGTATGAGGATTGAGTTTGATAGACTCCAATGGATGGAGTAACTCTTTCGCATTTCCCGCATTCTTCGGAACGTCATGTTCTTTATCTAGTGTTCCTGTAGTAACAAAAACGAAATGGAATCTGAAAATTTCTTGTTTATTAATGTTGATTTCTTTAGCTTTGCTGGTACTATAAACCGCTTTCATAGTTGAAAAGTATGAGTCCAGGGGAGGACGTATCAGTCTCCTGGACTGAGTCCACTTTCAAAAGAAAATAAGCACCCATGAATGAGCACCCGGCCTGAACGGGTGCTCATTTTCTATCGCAAATGAGCGCCTGCTCTGTGTTCAGGAAATTGCTGCATTCCTACCCGGATATGTGTAGGAGACCTACCTTTGTCGTTCCTCGCGCCACATTTGCAACTCTACTACGATGGGTTGATCAATAAGTTCTGGACCTATGGAAAATTAGAATGAGAAAATCGACAATACTGACATTGTCATTTGAGATGCTCATGATATTTCTATTTGGCCGAACCAAAAATACATGGGGACCAATTCTCGCGTTGTCAATTTCTGAAGCCTTATTTTATACTGTGGCGAAAAACGATGAGAGTGGGAAAATACCTGTTTTGACAATAGCATGCCATGTCTTTGGACATTATGGTAGTCCGCAACCAATTCGGTCTCGCTTCCATGGAACGAGCCAGTGATTTGAATAGAATAAAAAATTAAGACAACTAGGGTCTCCGTGTGAACCGGAACTTTCTTAAGAAAAATAGAGGTTTCCAGAACTTTCGGGACCAGTTTTCGCACGGCTCCAGATAGTGTATATTAAAGACGAAAACGGAAATAAAGCCCAGAAATTGGTAAAGCTGTGGTATTCACGCATATTGCTAGCAATATCTGTTATCCTAGCTCGAAAAAACAGATGGGGACCAGTTTTCGCTTCCAAGGACCGAGGTTTTTTTTGCAGAGAATCTCTTTAACAAAGTATTTATAAATTCGAGAAAGTTAGGGTTGTTGTGTAAGCTAACTGCACGCGACATTTGCCAAACCTGAATAGGTGCGGGACCAGTTCTTGCGTGGTGATGATTTCAAATGTAGCATTGTTTCCGCGTGGACCACATGGAATATTTGTGAAGAAACTATTTTAAATGCTCTGGGAACCAATTCTCGTTTTGATCGCTTTGACGCGTAACACTGATGGAGAAGGAGGATGAAGTACTACCAATACCGATGTTTTCACGAAAATTACACACATTTTTAGTTATCTTGCTAAAATGCCTCTCGGGAACCACTTCTCACACAGTAAGCTTTCACTTGTAGTGTTTTAATGTACCCAAAATTATAGCACGTTTCCCTTTTCATTTTTTTTTCTTCTGAATGCTGATTTTCTCTGCAATTCTTGCGGTCTAGAAATTTTTTTGTGAAGATTTTCTCGAAATTTCCTTAATGTATGGTCTCTGGTAATATTGAGAAGATGCAGACCAAATTCTTTTTTTCTATTTTTTCTGGTTTTCAAGTAGAACTCCAAAGAAACGTCGACTTCGTGTCGAAGAATATTTTCTCTCGATTTCTTCTCGAATGCTTTCACTTGAGTCGAAAGCGGAAAAGGGCCATTTATACAAATCAGAGATTTATCGCTGGCTAGGGTTTTTTTATACATATTACAGGCTAAAATTAGTCTTTTCTTATCAAAGCGCGCATCTCTGACTGGCCAACCAAGTAAAAATGCGGCATCGGTGCGCATTCAGAATAAATTGCCATTTACGTTCCGAAAGACTGTTGCGAGACAGCTATTTCACTAATGCGTAATTGCACTCTTAAAAAACAGATAACGAAGTGATGCACTTCTACGGCCGCAACATTCATGATGGAGTGAGAGAAGAAGTGGCATAGAATCCATCCACCACCCATCTGATGTACTATTGAAGTTATCTTGCGGTAGTCATTGTGGACCGCACAAATTGAGCAAAATCATGGACAATAAAGACTCAGCAGACATTTCTCCACCTTCGGAGGCGCCTCCTGTTGCTCATTTTGGTAAATGGATACAATAAGACACTTAGACATCTACTGCTTTCAGTTCCGCTATGCGTCGGCGTTCGACAAGGTGCTGCTACTCATTGGCTCGTTGGTGGCCATCGGAACGGGTATCGGTTTGCCGATGATGTCGATAATTATGGTGGGTGGACATGCACTAATTTAGAGCCTTTTTATGGATGTTTTGAGATATAATTAGATCCACTGTGGCAATTTTTAGGGTGACATTTCTCAAAATTTCATGGACATTAATGGCAACGCATCGTGTGAGTTACCATATATGGGCTACAACTCAATTTTTCTCCCGTCTCCTCACTAGAAACTGCTATGTATAATTACACCATTTTCAGCCGTGCATAAGTTCGAACATGACGTCATTCAGAACTGCTTGAAATACGTGTACTTAGGTTGCGGTATATTCGCAGCGGCGACAATTCAGGTAATGGTTACACCTGGGCCGGTAATTTTTAACTTCATGATGCTCCGAAGCCACCTAAACCACTTTGGAATGGTCACTCAGATTCCGGGAATAACTGTGCTGAACTTGGATTTTCTTGTTTGTAAATTAGTAGCGAACTCAAGCACATCAAAATTAAATCCTAAGATATGGCTGTGAGCAGAAGCTCATGTATAGTTCTGTCGCAAACATTTGCTTAGATGCTATGATCTAAATCTCTTTAGCTTTGCTTCTTTTCCGTTATGAACAAGTACAGTGCGCGTCGATGGCGGTGGTCCACACACGGCCTTGACAAGGACGCCGCGCAACCGCGCCGCACGCGCCGGAATCGTTGTCGTCAGCCGTTGGAATGCTGTTTCTAGGCGCTTTTCTACCCAATTTGGTGATCTTTCCGCTTTTTCTTCGTGTTTCTTAATGAGAGGAAGCATCATGGCAGCAAACAACATCGAATCCGGCGTGTGCGGCGCGGTTGCACGGTGTGCTTTTCAAGGCCGTGAATGGGTCACCGCCAACGACGCTCACTGTACATTAGTTTAGTCTAGAAACGACGACCATATTCGGGAAATTTCATGTGCGTCACTGGAATCAGTATTATGGATCGTTCCGATCATACGTACGATAGGGGTGAGACAGGGGTCAAAAAAGTGAAGGTTGTCTGGGCCGAAAAGTGAAGGTTGTTGCGCAACCATAGCTTTGATAGTGCTGATGAATGGTTCACCAGAGTGAACGATGACATATACTAGAGAGTGAAAGCTGTTTCAAAGATGGATTCATCGAAAACTGCTTTAATATTGCTCAAAAAATGAAGAAAAGATCGTTTGTTCGAAGATGGAACGCCCAAGATGAGACTTGCGCCGGCTTCCTGCTTTCGTGCCGGGACCAGCGATCAGCCTAACGTAGAAAATGCTCCAGCTCGATTTTTGGTAAATATTTCGGTAGTTTCACAGAACTGTATGTTGCGCAGTTGTCAGCGATTTTCCTCACGAAATTCCCTACAAGATGACACCAAGAGCGACAAATTTCAAGAATCCAGGGAGAAATCAATTTTTAAAACCTAGACGGGGGATTTGCGTCCTTTAAAATTTCTCAACAATCTTGAGAAATCGTGAGTTGCGCAGTTGTCTATTGAATTAGCGACATTATTGCGCATGCAAAGCCCATCGAAGCAGGTGCCTTTATCTGAAATTGGCCCAGAGAACGGGTCATGTATGAAAACGCTTTTTTACTTTATATCTCTTTCAGATCAAAAATGCAAGGGTTGCGCAGTTGTCGGCTGCCGAGCCCGTAAGATTTCGAGTAGAGTGGTATATAACACTTCATATTTCCTTTCACTCTGGGCTGAAAAAGCCTGCCTGAGCCAAATGCCCCGTGTAGCTCAGGGGGGTTAGCGAGAGAGCACGCAGTATGGGAGGGCGCCAGACGCGAGGGTGAGCCAGACGGGGTATTTGGCTCACCCTGGTTTTTCCGTCGGTAGTGAACGGAAGTATCACATATCATATATCATTCTGCTCAGAATTTCATTCTCAATTCAGCTGACAACTGCGCAACATCCAATTCCTTCAAATAAGCAAGATAATCCTCTTTTCATGTTTTCATGAATTTCTCAGCAATTTTCAGTTGCACCTCTGTGATCTTGCTGTCAACTAGTCCTCAGTAACATTGGCAGGAAGTCTGACAACTGCGCAAAGCTCAATTCTCTAAATGAAGAACGATATTGTCGGTCAAACCGTAATTTTGCCGCAAATTCCCACCAATTTCATGGAAACTTTTTCTCCAAAAGAATTAACAGGCCATATCTGAACATCGGCTTTTCTTAGACTGTATTGTGTGAAGAATTTAAGTCACAACTGCGCATTTCATGTAAACCCGCTTTGCCCGAATTACAATGCATAGTTTCATTCCTTTTTTTGGACCGGGACTGCGTTCCGGACCCATCTCATCCTCTTCGCCATAGGTGAAGGTTCCCCATCCGGGCACCATCAAGAGTGATGGTTGCCTGAGACACGTCTCAGGCTATCGGACGTATGGTTCCGATATATATTTTCATGCCAAAAGAAGCGAAAATCTGCGTTTATTATTGGTTTTTGATACCTTTAATGTTCAGTTTTGTCATCATGGGGCGGCGATTTCTCAGAATTTCAAGAATTTTAGAAATGGTAACATATCCACTGCATGCTTTCCTGACTGCTGTAGTGATTCCAGGCAATGTGCTTCCTGACAGTGTGTGAGAACCTGGTGAACCAGCTGCGGCGTGAGTTTTTCAAAGCGATACTAAGGCAGGACATCACCTGGTTCGACAAGAACCACTCAGGAACCCTGGCTACCAAGTTGTTTGAGTAAGTTGCCTCCTTTCCCTTCACCCTCATGCCTCATGCACCTGCCCGTGTTCAGCAACCTGGAGCGAGTCAAGGAGGGAACGGGAGACAAACTCGGGCTGATGATCCAGTTCGTGGCGCAGTTCTTCGGCGGGTTCATAGTCGCGTTCTCGTACGACTGGAAACTGACTCTGATCATGATGTCACTCGCGCCGTTCATGATCATCTGCGGAGCGTTCATCGCCAAGGTTCAGCCTCCACTTTATCGCTTTTCAATAATTCATGGCAGTTCATCTCCTTCTTGCAGCTGATGGCCAGCGCCGCCACGAGAGAGGCGAAGAAGTACGCTGTTGCTGGCGGAATCGCCGAGGAAGTGCTCACCTCAATGAGGACTGTGATCGCCTTCAACGGGCAGCCGTTCGAGTGCCAAAGGTGCGACTCGAAGCGTTCTCTCCTTGTTCGTTTTCCCATCTCCGAACGAACAGGTACGACAAAGCGCTGGCGGACGGAAGGTCGACCGGCATCAAGAAGTCGTTCTACATCGGCCTCGGTCTCGCTCTCACCTTCCTCATCATGTTCTCCTCGTACTGCCTTGCCTTCTGGGTCGGAACGGATTTCGTATTCAAAAATCAGATGCAGGGAGGAACTGTTATGACGGTTAGTTGCCGTCACCTTGGTGTAGTGTGGACAATACCGTAAAGTATATAGGGTTCTATTGGAACAGGTCTGTTCGAAAACTATGTACCGTAACCTCATTCCTATAGGTCAAGGTGGGCACACACGCGGCGGATACGGTATCTTACAGAATCCTATAAATCTTTGTGAAATGTAATTTCGTAGGCTAAACGTGTATATTGTATCCGTCTTATTTGTTCTGCCGTGGCTCTACATTCGAAATTACTTTAAAAATAAATAAAACCTTTGTATCAGTATATTTTTTACTGTTTATTTTTATAATAATTTTTAAAACGACAATTAATAATTACTTAACATTGTAATTAATTTTTTCATTAATTTTATTTTCCATCCTGGTCCCCCCCCCCTCCCACGGAAATCCCAATTTTTCTCCCCACGCCC
>JARK01001360.1:1190110-1207609 GCA_000688135.1 Ancylostoma ceylanicum | reverse complement strand
GGGGGGGGGGGGGGGGGGGGGGGGGGGGGGGGCGTAGGAGAGAAGTGGGATCTCCTCCACTTTGGGGACTCGGAAGGAAAATTTAAAAAAAATAACGAGGTCATCTGTATATATAAAAGTGAAAGTTTGTGTGTGCGTGTGTATGTATGTATGTAATTAATAGAAATCGCGAACAGTGAACCGATCTGGACCAAATTTTGCATGCAGGTACAGCATGGGCCGGCGGAGGTTATAGGCTACCTTACGATGCGAACTATCGATTAGCTTATCGATTATATCGATTTTATTGATTTTTCGCTGTTTTTGCTCAGGAACTGGCGAGGACATGCCCACTAGGATTACTCAATACGCTGAACACGAACATGCCAACCGTTTTGGGCGGGGGTATCGATTTATTGATTTTATTGATTTTTTTCACTTTCGTCCGGGGACATGCAAGGACATGTCTACTAGGGTTTTCCAATGCGCTGAGTACGAATATGGCAACCATTTTGAGCGCGGGCATCGATTTATTGATTCTATCGATTTTTTTCCGTCTACGCTCGGGGACGGGTGAGAACATGTCAGCTGGTATTCTCCAATATGTCGAACACGAATATGACAACTATTTTGCAAGAAACTATCGAATAGTTGGTTTTAACGACTTTTTCATGTTCGAACAGGTTAAGAAGGTTAACGAGACTATTTGAGATGGTGATCACCGAAATGATGGCGCACTTCAAATGGATGAATTTGTATCCTAATTAACCGCATCAGCGTGAATGCTCGGGGGAGTAAAACTCCCGAGCGGAGCCGGGTATGCCGTCTAGTTAATTATAATAACAAAAAATAATTAATAGCAATCATTTGAAGAGAACGAAGATAAACAATTGAAAAAAAGTGATTCAAAGATTTTATTTATTTTGTGAATTAATTTCGAAAATTAGGTAACCCATTCCCTGGTGGAGTTGAAAGTGAACTACTACCATTTTTTACCCAATGAATAGGGTAATTGTGAAAGGTTCGCCGCCATTTTTTCGACGAGGAGAAGTAGAGGAAGAAGGAAAGGGGTGTGAGTACGCTCGGACAGCTTCTGGTAGGCACTAGTTCAGTCCTTCGAGAATAACAAAAATATATTGGTCCTGTGACTGCTTCATTTCAAGGGATCCCATGGATTGCACTGTTTCTGAGCTTTTGTGACAACTGTTTGTCTTGAAAACACTCGTTTGAGGGCTAACGAAGCGAGTTGCTCCTGCAATTTTCAATCCATTGCTGCAGCACTGTTCAGCGTTTGACAACGGCGTAAGCTACGAGTGCGCGGCTTGCGCTGCGGCATCAGCGTAACGCTGCGCATGCCGGCCAACCCGGAAGCAGTCGAGCAGTGGCCGATCCGCGGAAACGGCTGCTCACCCGGAGCGGCTGAGCAGCAGCAGCCAAGGGGCGCCTGCGCGTCGATCGATCGCGCTTGCGCCTGGCCATCCCTCCTGCATCCTGCCCACCCCGTGTGTTCCCGGCAACCTGCTCGAACACGGGCTTACTCGTCTCGTGCTCTTATCAGTGGATCGTGACTGGCTGGCCACGGTCGCGCAGCTGCGATACGTGGCAGCGGATCCTCCTCAGGCTGCTTCCTCATTGTTACCTCGTTCGCGTCCCGGTACCTCCTCTTCTGCGCCGCTCTCGCAGCGGACTTGTGCTCCTGAAATCCTCTCGTGCTGTGAGTTCGCAGTGCTCTCTAGTTTGCAAGCAGTTCGCATCCAAATGATTAGCAGATAAAGCTGCAAGGTGCTAACATTGGAGCAGTGCGCCATCACGTTTTCACGTTTGAGAAAATAGCAGATTCTGCCCCTTCTCGACGCGCTGACTCCAGCGATATGAATAGAGAACCTCAAGATTGTCCTGAACACCTTTCTCAGGGTAGTTAGTACAATGTCCAGCCAAACTGGCGCAGCTCTGAAAAACCTGGACAGAGTGAAAGTTCTTTTTATCGGGTGTCATTCCCTCCATAGTCGAAAAGGTTCAAATTACACGGAGAAAGTAGACCTTAATTATGTGCTGCAGTCAAGCTCTCCCCTCAGGAGGATAATGTGACCTTTTGCACCTACCGCAACCTACAAGCATTAGCCGGCGGTGACGCGCGCGGCTGCGTTGCGTGCGTACCGCCCCTTTGAGCGGACAGCAGCAGCAGCGTGGAGACCTCATCACAAGTTTGAAGGTGAAGAAGTACAATCAGTCGTGGTCAAAGATGAAGTCAGACCCTAAAATAACTCATAGAGAAATGTAATTTTGTCCAAGTACATGTGAGCTGGCGTTTTTGAGCAATTCATCCATTTTGCTCCAAAATTAGGTTATCCGAATAACTTACTATGTATGTGAAGATTACTCTCCTACAGCATTATTCTATTAGAAATCATTGGATCAGTCAAGAAGAAAAAGATTTGTTCGAAGTTTTCAGTCGCGTCTTCGAAAGACTGAATTTAAAGAATTATCAATTACCCCTAATTTTTAAGTGATTAAAAAATTGTGGAAGATCTACTGCCTGTTTCACCATTCTTGCGTTTTGGACGGGGTCTGAGGTAGGTCCCACCAAGTGACCAAGGTTGGCTCACGTCCAACATGATAAGGTATATTACGACGTGTCGGGACTTACCTCATCTTGGACCTCGTCCAATATGCAAGGTTAGTGGAACAAACTATATGTGGTTGGGGCATTTGCTGCAGATCGCAGAGGTGCTTTTGAGAAGTCGAACACGTTTCACTTGTTAGCCGCTTTGATCTTTAGCTAGAGACAATAGAAGCAGCACAAAAACAATTTCCTGGTTTTTTTTTTGCATTCTACTCTGACTACTATGCTAACTTCAGCTAGCACTTGCCCAACCCTGTTAGCTAGCGTAGCCATCAAGAAATCTGCTCAGGTAGCCATTACGACCACTTTTAGGCGAGCTTCTCCCAACTCCTTTTCCTCCAAAAAGGTCATATGAAAACGGATGCAGTCACCTCCAATTATAGGAACAAACCATGTCCTGTGGGCCACTCTAAAAAATTACCATTTGTATCAAAACATGTATTGAAGACAGGAGAAAAGGACTTACAAACTGCGCTTAGCTAATAGTTTCACTAAGATTTCAAAGGATGAGGCAAATTTATTGCACGATTTATTGTCGCAGCCAGTTGCATTTCAAAAGGATGAGTGCAGGTGCCGAAGAATTTGAACTTACACGACATGAAACGCATTCGGTGAAGATCTCATTTTTTTAACAGTTTCAGACCCTCAGTTTGCTCTAGGGATTTTTTTTATTATACGACATGATCGTATTTAATTACATAAAAGTAACATCCGGTGTCTTTCCTTTTTACGGTTCAAACTAACTATGTACACATGTAGTGCAGCTAAATCACAGGAACATAACATGCAGTCCTTCTCAAAAAGATAGACGGATTGCGCGTCTGCACCATCGCGGCGGGACCTGAATGAGGGATGCAGAGAGAGCATGCTCCAAGTGAGAGGGTGGAGTAGGTCCCACCGCGATGGTGCAGTCGCAACACTAAGAAACCGCATGCGCAATCCGTCTATCTTTTTGAGAAGGACTGTATTTTCTGGAACTGATATCGTTATTGCGTATTGGACATGACGATTGGTTACTCACTTGCTCATCATATTCAAAAATTGCAGTTTTCCTGGAGACTCTCTCCAGTTTTGGCTTTTTAATGCTTTTTTTGTCTCTAACTCTTATGTATAAAGCAATGGCATACATAAACCTATGCTTAATGTCTGCGAATTCTATGGCTGAAGGTACGATGTGAGTAAACGATCCTATCAGTGCGACTGCTACTGCACGAGCGACACGATCGCTGCGATTTTGTGGCGAACACAAATGATTGGGCATACAAAGTAGTACCGTTTGTGGGGTCACAACTTTGCCTAAAGAAGAGGCAGATTTTCCTAACCATCAGCTTCCTGTACACCACATCGTTGAGGTTTGTCGCCTCTGTGTGATTTCAATCTATAATACATAAGTACAACTACATATACTAGTACAGCTATACTGGTAAGTAAAGCTGTGGAAGGAAAAGGCTCGAAGGAAGAACCTTTCAGTTCGGCCAAGTTCTCCAGAATTTCACTGGCGTTGGAATCTATGCCGGTGTAGATGTTTTTCTTGTGTTACTTTGTCATGCTGTAGGAGTAACATGTTTTCAAGAACTGCATGTGCTTATGTAGATTTTAAGGAATTGCCTTTGTGACCCATGTCGTAAATCTTCTTCTCTGTAACGATTTCAAGCTCTCGATTCTCCATTTTATAAACCTGTCGTGTATACTTTGGGTTGGTATATACATATTTCCATTGACGCTTCCGTAGCAAATGCGTTCAGGTCCTGGCAGATCATTATGCATAAATACTACACATTGAGGATAATCATAGTTAATATTAATTGGCATTGTATGTGCGTGTGTGTGTGCAAGAGAATCAGCCTCTGCCGAAAAAATCTAATTACATCACAATGTTCAGCGTCAAAAGTTATGTATAAAAAGTGTGCAAATTTTCATTTTTACCTGGATTGACAGGTGTTTCCGTCCACTTTTAGTTGCTTGGGAGGCCAACAGTTGTTTACATCACGGTGAAAATGAATGAGAGTCGATGTTTATTGGTCTGTGTTCATCAGATCATGCACAAGATAAGATGCGGGTGGGTATGTTTCAGAGACAAGCGGAGGAAAAGGAAGGGCAGGAGACAGGATGGATGGATTGAGCTGGGTCTCACGGTGTGATAAGCGTGGGCCGGCGTCCAAAAGTGGGGAAACGGCTGGATTTGGGTCCCACGGTGTGATAAGGGTGGGCTGGCGCGCAATAGTGGGAAAACGCCTGAAGCTGGGTCCCACGGTGTGATAAGGGTGCGATGGCGCTTAAAAGTGGGGAAACACCTGGAGACGGGTCCAACTGTTTGATAAGCGTGGGCCGGCGTCCAAAAGTGGGGAAATGCCTTGATACGGATCCAATGCTGTGGGAAGGTGCGCCGTGACCCAGAAGTTTAGGAATATGCTATCGGTCCTGTCCGTTTCCATTGCTGAATCGGTTCCTATGCGTCAACTATATGCAGTGAGTAAAAACTAAATAACACAGTACAGCAGTGCCTCTATCGTGTGCTAGCTTCTCTCCTCATCTGGACGCGGAGTATTTCGCCTGCCATACATATGTAGTAGGAAAAAAGTTAGTCGGCCTGTCTGCAGCCATGGAATGGGTGCTTTGACGCCGAGAAATGGGAAGATACGAAGAACATGAGTACCGATAGGGTGAGGATTGGCCGATGTGGTTTGGGAAATGTGCAATACTAAAACGATGCGAGCGAAGCGAGCACCACAGGAAGCCTGGGAGTCCGGCGTTAGCCGGACGAACAGGCTGGTTTGTTGACTAATGACAGTTAGGCAGTGAATGTAGAAGTCTGGGAACTGTTGTGCGTCTAGGAAACTATGCGTTAATCCGGCACATTATGCGTGTCCTGTAGCCCTCCGCTGTGTGTTTCAGAGCCAAACGATGGCTGTATACATTTGCGTGGAGTTGCAGTCCATCAACGGTCTGCCTGATATCATGAACTGTTTGGTGAGCACTTCTGGCTTCTAGGCACTTTCATTTCTCTCCTCCTCCAACTTCTTTTTTTTAGCTGGAGCGAAGTATCAAGTTCACCGTGTCCAAGGATCGCAACAGCCTGTGCGACAGATGCAGTGCGAGGGAGGAGCTGGTTCAGCCTCCAGGGTCCAGTTACCTGCAGCAGATCCCTCATATCTCCACGCCATCGTCCGCATCGCTCGAGCTCATGGATGCGTATCCCCGCTCCGAAAGTGTAGACAGTGAGCCGAGTGACAACGTCAAAGCGGAGGCGTCAGCCCTTCGTGAGGTAAGAGAGGTGCTACCGAAGGCTTGTCGAAAACTTGCAAGGAGGGCTGCCGTTGGCTTTGCAAGCTGTCGACAAGCTTTATGCCGACAAATTGTCGACGAGAAAAGGCGAACGCAAGTTCTCAACAAGTTTTGGGTTCAGCAAGTTTCAGATGCGATCTGACTACTTGTTCTGGGAGTTGTACATAAGTTGAGACACTCTCGCCCTCCTGAAGTTGATGAACCTTACTGGTAAAAAAGGGTAAAAATGAGTGAGATTCGTTGGAGAAATTCATCACAGTCAACGATGACCAGAAGTGGTAAGAA
Source organism: Ancylostoma ceylanicum (assembly GCA_000688135.1). Lineage (NCBI taxonomy): Eukaryota > Metazoa > Nematoda > Chromadorea > Rhabditida > Ancylostomatidae > Ancylostoma > Ancylostoma ceylanicum. The sequence goes on along the minus strand of JARK01001360.1, from coordinate 1,201,437 downwards.
TAGAGTGACATTTCGTTCAGCAAACACGCCGACTCTGGATGAGACGGATGTTTTGAACCTTCCCGGGAAAGCTCATAACCTCCACCACTGGCTTCACCGATGAGCACAAGTATGAATCCGTGCGAATTCCAAAATCAAAAAAAAATCCAATGTGCCATTTTTGAGGGATTTTGCACTTGCCTTCTAGGCCTGCGATTGGAGGTGTCTCTTTAATCTCAGAAACATCTTGTTTGCTAGCGCTCCACGAAATATATGTAGTTACCAGTCTGGCCGTCCGGCTGACGCCGGACTTCCAGACTTCTCTTTATGCTCGCTTCGCTCGCATGGGTTTACCTCGCATCCATCTTAGTAGAATTGTGGTCTTGCTAATTTTTGCTCCATTTCCCCTGAATGCCCTCCCCATTAAAATGGACTCATCAAAGAGGACTGCTTGCGTCTCTTATGGTTAGAGCCATTTTACCATTCTGTCGAGCGAAATAGCTATTTGCNGTCAGCCGGACGAACAGGCTGGTACATATGATATGGCTTGCAAGCTCTCGAGGCATATAGGCCATCACTAAGAAAAAAGAAAAAAAGAAACCTAACCCATTGGTCAGAATCCCTGTTCATTCCTACCACTATGCAAAAACTAGGTAAAAACAATCGGAGACCATGCTTATTATTCGGAATTCGAGAAATAAAATTAAATAATGATCCATTGCACATCTTTGGCGATGGTTTGAAAAGTCATCGAGAGATTTTTAGGCCAGCTCTCTTGCCATTATTGAACTTTTCCAGGCGGCTATTACATTGGGTATGGTAAAACTCTTGAGTGAACTAACGGATTGTCAATTCCGGCGTTGTCTATACCATTCAGTTGAAAATAAGCACTTTTTCTATAGTATAACCGATGAAGAGCAGTGACTAAGTTCCTCCTTATCGCTAGGTACAAAAGCCATGTCGAGAATGTCGTTGTTGCCAGGAGCTGAAAACTTGTAGATGCCTTATTTCGCTGATCATATTATAAATGTGATGTGGTCTTAAAATTACCAGTGACTGGCCGAAATAAATCAGCGTTGCTTTCCAGAATAGATTCCAGAAGTAGGGCTCATCTCTTGCCAGCAAAGCTGAGTAGAATTTTCCTATGATTTTACCGGAGTTGTAACTGACGACCTCATCTACAATTTTTTTGGTTTCATTTGAGGATAAAAAAGTCTCTTTGCAATCAGGGAACTTACATCCAGCAGCGCATACGAGGGAAGTGAGGGTGAGAAGGGCGGCATAGTCGAGCCCTGGATAGAGAAGCTGTAGGACGGTGCCCAAGCTGGTGAGGAACTTCCACCCAAGATAGAATTCTTTCTGCTCCGGTCGTAGACGAACCATGGTTGGGGGTCGTTCTGAAACAGTGCTGATGGGCTATCGGTATGCAATCGCTGCAATTGCAGATTACAGAGCAAAAACAAAGAACGCGCAAAAAACGTCTGGCGTCACGCCATTAGCAAAACCAAACATCACAACAAGTACTGACACCAAGGACATCATGCGAAAATTCAGGAATATGAGCCATTAATCTCGGATCAGGTTTCCTCATACTTTAAGCAAGACTGTGCTTATTTTTCAAGATTTGCTGTTTATATTCCGAAATCAAAGAAACGGTAGTCTAACACAGACTTCCGATAAACTCCAATTCATCCTAAGAAGCAACGGAAAAGGACATGAAGATTTATGCACTAATTAATCGGTCTGATTACAAAATTCTGCAGACCACTCTACTAATGTCTTGTATAAATATTGAGCACGTATACAAAAACTGGCACGTCAGACGTTTGGCTTCTACGCAGAACGCCAACAAAAACTTATCGCCATCGAACGGAGAAATAAAGAAGAAATACTACCTGAGAAACAAGGAATGTTCCAGAAGTGAAAATATATGATACAGAATACAATTATTCAATTAGACGGCCGTTTTCTTAACAACTAATCGCGCTTTTCCGGAAGGAAAACTGGAAATTTTTATGCTCGCGAACGGTGAGGCAACAAGAAAAGGTGATGTCATGAATGAATGAAGAAAAAAAGGTCCGAAAAACAGAAAAGGTTCGAATTCTTCATAGATCATCTAGGTATAACCTTCTATATCATACATGCCATAAATTAGATATAAGATGGTAGGGAAAGAAAAAAATCGCAGAATCTGCATGGAAAGAAATATGTGTCAGGTGTGAGTCAGAAGATTCTTTACAGGAATCTGCAAAAGTTCAACGCTCGCCTTAGAAGAAATCGAAAAGCGCTTGTCCTGAACTACGGAACGAATGAAGAAGGAATGTGTTTGAGTTGTTCTGACATACTAATTATTCAATAGCAACTTACTATTTGAATCTGCAGTTTAATCCCTAAATTTCCCATGAAAACATTAAATACATCGAGGGGTAGGAATTAGAGGGATAGCAATTACTTCCAAGCCTGCTCATTTCCGCATGCGTTTTCAGAAAAGATCTCATCACTAGAACAAACAATAACCTTTTTTTTTTAGAATGGGACGTGCCGAGAGCCACTATGGTTCAACTGTTGTCATCTGATGCATTTGCTGGAAAGGCGTGCCCGAGTAAATAGTAACATTTTCGACGAGATACGTGCTAGGAAGTGCATACTGTTCGGAACTCCAGAGACTCCCCGCGTCAGTGATAAGAGAGCGCGATAATCATTGTGGGTCGTGAGACCTAGGTCATCCGAGGAATTGCTGCATGAGGAGTAAGGAGTGAGCATAAAAATCTACTCATCCCTCTAGAGTTCATGGTAAATTACAGCGAACGCATTATTCTCTCGCAATACTATAAGCATTCCATGACAAACAATAATAACAAATAATGCTCCCTTCAGAAAATGCGCACTCAACAAAGCCTTTAAAAGTAATAGTGAAGTGGGGAGGGGTGTAAAACTGGTAAGTCATCATAGAGTAGCACTTTCGTGGAAGTCAATACAGTAGATGACAGGAAATTTTTTGTAGTAATTAATCCATCAACATGGTTTCCACGGTCTTTCGTCTTCATATTCACAATTAGGTTAGGTTGGATGTATCCACCGAACAAATCGAAACCGATGAAGCCATCAGATTCAAAGAATGTGTTACAAAGAATCAACACATATAGTTTTAAGGGGAATACACAGTGAATGTGGTTGCTTTACACACACTTATTCATGGAATTCTTATCTGAGAAAAGTGGATCAACAGAGAATCCAAGGAAGTAGGAGAGAAGGGCGAGAGGTGGTTGAAATTTCCGCGTGCAGGAAAAAACTCCGGAGTTGAACGGACAAATCAAATATATTGAAACTGCACGGAGAAATTATGATTCAAAGACAAGACGTGAGCCATTTTTATTTCATTTATGTAGAAAAAAAGAAGAATACTTGGAACGCTGCATTAGAAACAGACGCGTTTAGAAATTCAAGCACAGATAGTACAGACTAACTGAAAACAAACGTCAATGATTTCATGAAACATAGGAAAACTTCTCGGACGTTCTCTCCAGAGAAGCCCACAACCATAGTAGCGCTGCAATCCTCAATCTTAATCTTGCAAATGAAATCAGGAGAAACAATAAGAAAATAAAACAAAAAAAATAGATGATAAGAATCGGGCAGCATCTACGACTGGAAACAACCTTTCCACTTCAAATATTAGCAAAGGTCGTGTATAAGTGCATTGTAAACATTATTCCGGATGCTGCAGCAGAACATCACTTCGATGTATGATGCTGGAGCAGTTGACCGCAGTCTACACTTGTGTAATCATATGATGTTTACGACGACCTTCACTTGACAACTACGACAGCCGTCCTAGAGCTGGCCGGGCGGATAACTTATTATTTCGAATATACACTTTAGTTAGCACTTTCGCTTGTAACTCAATTTCGAATTGAACTTTGGGATCACATTATAAAAGATTTTACAGATTAATTGTGAGGTAGAAATCCCAAGGAAAGCTTCAAAGGAGAGAGGTCAATTCCTTGAGCAAATGCAGGATCCGAGGCAAGAGATTGTGGATCAGTCACTTATTTACGTAATCCGGGGTTTATGCCTTTATGGCTAAGTCCTTTTTTTGAAGAAAAAATTCTCAAAACGGTGTGCCACATGTATCGTATGTAGTACACAGTTGCACAGTGTAGTAAACATCTCACTCGAAAACACAAATAAAGTCAAAGCACATGCGAACAGAACTGTACCTCTTGCTCAAGCGGATTCCTGAAATGAATAGAAGTTTTCCTAGTCGAAAAAGGTCAGGAGAATCAAAATGAAGGTGGAAAGATTACAACGAAGTATTTCCAACCTTTCCACACCGCACCATTTCTCCACTTGAAAAAAAAAGAAGTGTGGAATATGACACGAGTCTCGGATCGTTTGCCTGTAGCCTAGGAAATTTGAACACAGCTCAATAATTTTGATAGGCGAGTAAGTGAAACGGTGGGCATGAAATGTACTTGTACTAGAAGGATATAAAGTAATGTGCATGTGCAAATACCGCAAAATAAAAAAAAACAAATAGAAAGGATTCCGGCAGTACTTAGTAGTAGTTACCTTTTTGTCATTTATTCACTTTTCCAGAAATTGCAAAGCCATGACGCATGCAAGTACTATCCGGAAAGGCACATTTTGAGGGAGTTCGTAAACTTGATGGGTTTGAGATGAAGTCTAGGAAAGGTTTAAAGCAAAGCAGTTCTAATTTAACGAATATTTGAACGTCATTTGTGTTTCTAAAAACTGTTTTCACTTGCATTACTGAGTCCTCAAAAGGCTACAGGTAGAATCTGGTAAAGAGGAAAACTTCATTTAACTAGCAAGTATGCAGAAGAGCAGCATCACCCGAAGAAGCATGGACCAAATTTGCAAAATGAGCCTTCAGCGTTTGTGGAACCCATAGAACTCTCAGTTGTTTATGGGCTCATAGGTAAGAAGATTCCTTCCTGGTGGATCGTGCACGAGATGGAGTCCGATTAGGTGAAAAAAGCAGAGTGTGAATTTAAAAAGAAAACAAAAAAGTACGAAGAACGTTCATCCTTTGAACAGTCGTCTAATCGATGTCACACGCAATTTCACATAGCAACATCAAGAACACATGAACATGGCAAAGCGTTTGACAGATGATGTCATATAGACGTAAATTCAAAAATGAAGAGTATACTTGTTAAGGCAGTAACGGCCTGCTGAGGTGAAGACGTTATGGAATGTGGTTCAGGAAGAACGATCGATATATGACCTGCCCACGCTTGTGATAAATCTATGGATTCTTGCCCTGACTGGGAGACCAGTTCCATGATGCTCATAACCCTCACCAGCACCGTGTAACTCAAATGAAACATGGAAAAGATACTCAATGAAGGAGATCCGAGAGTTGATGACTCGTCACTTGGAGAGGGGAAGGATCCGGAAATGCCAAGAACGAGATTAATCAATTGATTGCATTTATATAACGAAACAGTGAATGAAACTGAGTTGGGACAAAATCTTACTATTTTGTAATGTGAATCCACTAGAATCCCCTCCGGGGACCACCATTTTTAATTATCAACGTGCGGTGTTGACGTTTGAAGCGTGTTAGGATCCAGAATCTTTGAACACTTACTGCGGAGAAATAGTTGAGGCAATACCAGAACGATACCTAGGCACAGCAGCTAAAAATTTATTTTCTGGACAAGTTAACCAGAACGGACAGCCAAGAAAAATTACAGGGAACTGTCGTAATAGAAATGGTTTATATGAGTAAACTAGTGATTACTTCAGAGAAAAATAAAAAGGATCACGAAATGAATGAACATTTTTTTTAAATTCTGAACAAGGACAGCAATGTTGCCTAATTCCATGCAATATTAAAGATATGTAAAAAAGTACATTACAACTTGGAGCTACTAGGATTATCTCAGTTAATGATTAAAGATTTTAGATATATTAGCATTGAAACGAAAATTGGTTCGTCACAGTTTTCCGCTGTCCTCCCTTATATCCTCTATCAATTTCCAGTCATTTTTCCCGTGCAAACGGAGCTCCAAATCGTGAAATGATCGCAAAGTCGGCCGATGTCCAGTAGATACGTACACGATTCCGTACTAAATACGTACAGGTAATTTCCTCAATAAACATTGAACGAAATTGTTTGTAGATTTTCGCCACAAATATCGTACTTTCTTCAGAAGGTCATATACATTAGCTTCAGCGTCAACAGAAAGGCTGCTTGTTGCCTCGTCCAGGAATACATAGGATGGGTTATGGTAAAGTACTCTTGCCATCGAAAGGCGTTGTTGCTCACCAGGTGAAAGTGTATCCTGCCTGAAATTGCTCTTTCCACATAGATTCCCTCTCACCACATTTGAGTGGAAATATTTGGACATACCACTCAAAGTTCGATGGATCTGTTAGGCCCCCGCACATTGATATCAAGCATCGAAGGTGGAGGGCTTCGAGGATGTCGACGATTTTGTTATTGTCTACAACGTGAGGAAATGGTAATAGTACATATAGATGCGCTACTAGAGGACTTACCTATATACTTGTTGTCCGGCTCATGATCAATCAAAGGAAAGACAATCTGCTGTCGAAGTGATAATTGACCCGGAGGTAAGTATGGACATTGAGGAATGAACATGCTATTCTGTGGAGTGAAATTTCTAACAATGGTGCCTATGAACGTCATACGATGAAGTCATCAAATATGTTGGATCGAGCGAAACAAAACTCACCTGCTGTTGGCTTCCATAATTTTCTAATAACCCTCATGAATGATGTTTTACCAACTCCACTGGTTCCAGTGATTAACAGCGTCTTATTTTTAGGTACTTCCACGCTGAGGTCTGAATGCACCAACGGTGGAAATTCAGATATTACTTGGCATGCAGAGCTTACCAGTGACAAGCTCGTCGAGCTCCCCAGGCGTGGAATAGCAGAGATTTTCAGTAACGAACAGGTTGGGAGAACCCTCCTGATCGGCACCGTCATTCCAGTTGATGCTTTCTACATTATTTATGTGCCTCATATGGCGAATTAGTTCAGCTATTCTGCAAAGCCTCAAGTTCAAGCAGCTATCGTACATAAAACATGGGTTCACTTCAAAGTTCAGGAGAGATTCAATTCATGCAGTGTAAACTGAGACAAGAGTCGGAACGTTGTGGAAAAATGAAATTTTGGGAAATTTCAATGCGCCTGATGGAAGGATGCAATCTCGGACGAGAACGACACCCATAATTTCTTCAGAAGACACCCACTGAGATAATGTAGATTCACTTACGTAGTCTCATCCTATCCACTGTCTTAGGTCAATTTAACATCCGAAAACTGATTATTCGTGAATATTGGTAAATAGATTTTTGAAACAGATGCTAGAAGAAACTGCCCCAGGAAATTTTGAGAAACCACTTCAAAAATTCTCTTTTACTACATACAAATTCAATGCGGTGGTATTTCAATTCCTCAATATTCTTTTGCAGCTGCAAAGATGAGAGGATATGTTCTTCCCATAAGAAAATTGTCAAAACTACACCTTTGTGTGTATCCTGCCATTTCTCCTAGAGCCAGAGCTAAATCTGTCAGCCTTGTAAAGCTGTGGATAAGATAGATGAAGTAAAATGAATTCTGAACAGTAGGAACACGTATTTTTCAGGCAAAAAATATCTGCAGAACAGGTAAAACGAACGTTACTGATTCGCTGAGCCAGTATCGGTGGATCCAAATCGTCGTAACTGTTGAAAATGAATATAGGGAATATTTGGATCATATAACTCAGAATCGCCCCATAGAAATCAAAGATATTCTGCAGAACTGTAAAAAAATCTATCTGAGCCGGTACTAAATCACACCTAGATCACAGTGGCTACTGCAAAAGTGGAGGGAGGGAATAATTGGGGAATTGGTGAGGTAATTCATAAGAAATACTGTTTGAAGTAGTGAAAAAGATTGCATCAGCGTACTTAAAATTCCGTATTTTACCGCATAGGAATAGGAATACGAGGCTGGAATGACGTTCTCGATGATGTGCGAAAACGGCCAGAGTATATTTAATAGGAGTGGAAATTTTCGTGAATTTTACTCCTGGGCACACATGAATTTGCTGCATGTACGCATGTAAAATGAAGTAAAAAAAGCGCAATTTCCACCTCAGTCATTCAAAATTAGGATCATGCTGCTTACACTGTGCAGGATACTTCCACAACGTTGCTACAAGTTGTCTATCCAATAATCGCATGAGAAAGCGATTGCATTCGTACTCCTCAAATTCGGCAGCGTCAAAGAAAGCGGACTCCTCGGCGTTCTTCCTGACAGTGACATGTTTGTACCTAAACGGGAAGACTTCACAACTGTCGGACCTGACACGTAAGGCAGTTCAAATTGCGTAAGATAGATTAGAGAGATTGACATCTCATATAGCATTTTATGTTTGCAATAACCATCAAATACCAAGGATTTTTCGTTTACGCACGATAATTGCGACAGCCACGCAAGCCCTCAGAAAAAAAGATGACGAAGCTGCAATATGGTTAAAATAAAAAGAAATCCATAGAGGAAAAATATAAGGTGAGATAGCAAAGACTTTTCAAGAAGCCGTACTAAATAGTGGCAAACTATCGCAGGTTTTTATCGCCAACCCCTCTTGTTTTATCTAAATTCTAAGAAAAGCTAGAAGGTTCCAGGAAGGATTTTGAGGAGAGATAAAATGATCCCTTCGTGCTTTTCTTCTTGGATAAATCACAAACGAACCTAAAATCTCCTTCGCATTTTTCCACTCTGGCAGTCCACTTCGTAAGAGGAGAAACAAGAATGCGATTCGCAACAACTCCAATGATGAAATAGAAATAAATAATAGCGACACCAAAACCTCCAGCTCTGAATAGACAGTCACTGCTGTCTTTCTTCTTCTTAAAAATTCAATACTATAATATGAATGAAATGACTGAGGAAAATCTTACGTGGCCCAAGTTATATAAGTGTACCAAGTAATGACAACAGGAGAAATAAGTAGGTATGGGAAAATAGTTTTAGCAAGTGTAGAGCACATTCGCTCGGCATCCTGGGTTATACGTTGATCACTGGAAAAAGTGAATAGTCTTTCTCATGAAGAAAGGACGAACGGGGCCCGTATCCAGTACATTCTGGAATGCACTTGGTGATAGAGTACGTAGATAATGGATCCTCTTCACCACTATGCGAAAAGTTGCTGGAAAAGGCTTGGATATAAATATCTGCTTTGTGAAGTGCTCATCTGTTGATTATTTATAGATCCAAACTACACAATATATCCATAAAAGCGCGTTTACCTGTCTTGGTAAATTATGTTGGATACGGGCCCAGGTAAGTGAACATTAGGGTTGAGCAGCTCAGAAATTCGCACAACCATAATTTATAATGATTTCGGAACGACTTATTATCATGAAAATCTTCTCTATTCCATCAAAATTTCATCGATATCACTTGAAGTGTAAAAAATCATCTCATACAAATAGGAGTGAGAATTTAATGCTGAATATTTGCCTACTTCAAAGTACTGGATAAATAACTAACGGATTATCGATTCCGGCGTTGTCTATACCATTCAGTTGAAAATAAGCACTCTTCGTGTAGTACAGTCTATGGAGAGCAGTAACTAAATTTCTCCTTATTGCTAAATACAAAAGCGTTGTCGAAAAAGTAGTCGTTGCGAAGAGCTGGAAGGCATGGAATTCTGAACTCGTCAAACATTTGCTAGGAAACTGGCAAAATATTACCAGCGATTGTCCGAGATAAATCAAGGTTGCTTTCCAGAACAGATCCCAGAATTGCGGCTGATTTGCTGAGATCAGGGCTGTGTAGAATTTTCCTATCATCTTGCCAGAGTTGTAGTTGGCGATCTCGTCTTCAAGGCAAATTGTAATTTTCGCTTGATTATGAGTGGGATATTGGGAAGAAAGTACTCATTAGTGGAAAACTTACATGCAGCAGCGCACAAGATAGAGGTGAAGGTGAGGAGGGCAGCATAATCGAGACCTGGATAGAGAAGTTGTAGTACTGTGCCCAAGCTGGTAAGAAACTTCCACCCAAGATAGAATTCTTTCTGCTCCGGACGCAGGAGAACCATGCGGTGGTTTGTTCTGGAAGAAGAGCAGTATCGCTATACAATCGTTGCACTACTGGGAGCAGGGAAGTAAAAAAAACTATTGTCGTCATGTCCTCAACAAAACTCGAGCAGGAAGTACTTACTCCGTTCCGAAATTTCGAGAATGGTTACTCGAGCGGGCTTTACGAAACATCTAGTAATCTAGTAAATCCTTGGTTTTGCATGCTATGCGAGATCCATCCCCTACATACATCTGTTTCATCATAGAAGAATTATGATCACTGCCGCAGTATTTCATTAAGCTCTAAGTCATCTTTGTTGGGTTGCGTAAGAGATAAGCGGAAGAAGTAAACTGGTAAGTGTGCGAAAATAGAAGAAGCAATGACAAAATTTTGTCTCATTAAAGCAGTAGAAAGCAAAAGAAAACGGCCTCCAATCAAAAGCAGTGAATTTTCTGGAAATGCAGAGAACTTGTTCGAAATGAGACTTATTAGATGGCAATTCTCCTTGAGGCACGTCTAAAAGTTGTGGTGATTTCCGAGAAAAATTGGAATGTGGAACGAACACTGCAAATTGCTGCGATGTCTAGTGTAAATAGTAAGGAAATAAAAAGCGACATGGCAGAAGTGGACACTTTACGAGGACAACGGACAAAAACTTATCTTGGTACAATGCTATAACAAGAAAATCAGAGAGTGTCTGCTGAAATAATCAATGAATGTCCTGAAAATGCTAGGACATCACTTGGAATGCAGCTAATCATCTTCATAGTTTGCATATAAGAGGATTAATAAATTGTAACAAGTGCCTCTAAAACGTCAAAAATACGCATGAAACATGCACTGAGTATCAGAAATGGAGGGATTACTCCAAATTGGTAGCGGATAAAACTTTATTTTAGAGGATTGCTGGGAGATTTTGTAAAAAAAAAAAGAAATATAACAGCAGTTCTTACTCATTTATTTGACAAGAAATGTACAAATGGCAGCAGCATGCAGTAGCGGTCTCGGAAGTAACAACTCTCCTTTGATACAAGAAAATTTTTTGTAGAGGTTTCGCAATAAATTGAGCGATCAGGACGAATTTTCATTATCCATACTAAAACTACTCATAAACTATTTCCAGTTGCTGAACGTAGCTACGCACCGTTCCAGATCACTGTTAGAGAACCAGAATCTAATTATCATCGGTCACATCAAATCCTGTCAGATCTTCTTTTCCTTCAGTTGTAGAACATATTAAATTATCTCATATACCTGTGCCCCCCCCCCCCCCC
>JARK01001360.1:1158599-1189929 GCA_000688135.1 Ancylostoma ceylanicum | reverse complement strand
TACCTGTGCCCCCCCCCCCCTCCCACATCCTGAGAATGGGTCGCCAAATTTTTGAAATTACTTCACAGTACATATAAAAGTCTTGTATTAGTTTATTTTTGTTTATTTTTATTGTTACATTTAAATATTGACTATTTATTGTCAAAATTAATATTTTTATTAATTTTATTTTCCGCCTGGGTCCCTAAAACGGCGGAGACCCCAATTTTTTTCTCACGCCCACTTTCTGCGTCCGCCACTGGTAAGTACTTATAGGTAGGCACAATGTGCTCTCATAAATTCATGACAGTAAAGCAACTGAGGTAGCGTCCAACTCGTGAGTGAAGCATAAGGCTGACCTCTGGAAGGTCTCGACAAATGGTCTGTAGATTTCACTCCAATCAGTTCCTGGAAGGAATGGTGCACAAGCAGCGGACATTGCCCCACTCCCCACAAGCTCTGACTCCCGCACTCTTCCAGTTTTCACGGATAACTATCCTCTTTGTTGTTTTTGGGCGGTTCCAGAAAACTTCTTTTGCTCCTTTTTACCACACAGATTTTTCTTCATGTAGAACTTTCCATTTGCTCCCTATTCCGCACCACCTTTTTTCTTACGTTTGGCAAATGGAATTCCTTGGAAGATGTGGTAACTATGTGCTCTCAGCATGACCCGTTTTACCCTATTTAGCTTGATCAACTACATTTATGCTGCCAATGTAGCACTTTATTGCAGCAAAAAAAGTCAGACGTAAACACGTTTAAGTCGTAAACAACAGCAAAAGAAAGAAAAAAAAACAGAGCAATGCGACTTGAACAATGAATATGAAAGGAAATCAATGACTATGTGAACTGGCTAAGAGCAGGAGCAACCACGGAAATCGTATCACACAACAGATATAGACTTGAAATTTTTCATGACAGAGAGCAACAATAACAGGAAAAAAGTTCTAGCCTAAAATATCTAACCATGAGTTGAAGTTTGACTGAGATGAAAGAAACTTGTGCTATAAAAATCTCTATGTACACAGAATATAAATTAGAAGTAGATAGTTCTATTTGTACAACCGAAAGAAAGTCATCCGACTAGACCGCGTGAATAGTTCTGCTAATTTAGTATTATAGATTGTACAAGACAAGACGTCATAACACCTGATATCACAGCGATAATAGGCAATACGAAAGTTAAAACGTTTATGAAGCATTGAGATTCACCGATTTCAGAGTGTTTGGAGAACCGTTTTCTTTACCTCGTTCGAATTTGAAAACCACTGAGAAAATTTCGCCACCCATACGATCAGCCAGCCATTGGGTTTTGATAACAGCTGCCTGGAAATGAAAACAATCTGGAAAGTCATCGGAATTTTTCAGAGGATAGGAGCCGTCCAGTTTCCAAATTTTTATCGAATAAAAAGTGTACGTCAGTTTAGGAACACATATATTCCCTTAATTAGCATTTCAGCATTATTCACTGCCCTATCCCTAGGAGATAATGGAAAATACGACAAAACTGATCGCCGACGAAAAGCATATGTCTTTTCCCACAATGAAATCGTTTCAGAAAAAAAATCATTCACCGAAACAATCTGGTCAAACACACCCAACAGACAGCGACTATGGGAACGATGAAACTTCAAGTCCATTCTCTACTTCACAGTCAAGAAAACTTGTAAAGAATACGTCACAAAATGAAGTGTTTCAAGCAAAAAAAAAGCTATGAAAGAGCAGAAACATTGAAGAAAAAAACCAACCTTCAACGAATCACACACGAAATGGGCGTAAAGGTTTGTATGCAGAGCTCGACCCATCCCTTCGATTAAAATGAAATCCACTTGCTCTTCAAGAACTCTTCGATTTAAAACCGAATGCACTTTCCTGAAAATAAGGATGGTTTAGGATGGAATATGTATGCGTGCAAATGTACGAGGAATGTCGTACTATAATAAAGATAAATACAAGAAAATCACATCGTCTCTGACCTCAAATCCAAGCATGGGGACCCTTGACCACTATGCTCGAACATCAGTTTCTCATTGTCGATAGCATCACGAAGAAAACCGTCGGCCTCGCGGATTCGAGGAACCATCGCTATCATTTCGTTATAGGTCAAATCGTTAAGTGCTGGTGAAAGGTTTGACACTATTATTACCTGAAAATTATCAATATAACAAATGACAGTGATGACAACCTATGTTTTTAAAAAAGCAAGGTAATTTTAACGGTAAACTGATCCCAACCAACCCTCGCTCATTAGTGATGGCGACAACACAAGGAAGTGCGAAGTTGATGGATAAAAAATAAACAGAACATTGAACTCGCCTTAGATCCGCGCCTGATCAACTCTCTGGCAAATGGAATAACACCCAGAATGAAATCCGCACCACTGTTGTCCACAAATATAGCAGCACAATTATATGACTTTGATTCCACAGAATTCTTAAAGTCATCATACGAGTCAACTAGCCATGGCCTTTCTGTAAAAAGGATAATCAAAAGAAGCGACGAGATGTTTTCAAGGAGATGGCTGGACAAGAAACAAAAAAAACGGATGTCTAAATGATGCATATTACGGTGATATCAGATAAAGATGATAAGAAAGCCAGTAATATCTGAAAACAACGTTAAAGGATATCGCAACTGAATGGAAACAAGCAAAGAAATATCAATTGAAAATGCAGTGGCGTAAAACAGATGAAAAAAAATACCAGGTATAGCAGAAACAGCAGCATCGAAAGATAGCCCCTCAGAAGACTCCATCATTTCCACAACCTGAAAAACGTAAAACATATGAACAAAAACCAAGTCCTCGGAGAATTCAAAACGCTGAATAACTGAAAATTGTTTACCCCCACCACTACAACACAGAATTAAAACAACAACCTCACCTTCTGAGCACCCCAGTCGAAAACATTGCCAGCAAGCAAACCTTTTGATACTCGAAATAAACGCTCAGAATCAGTAGCAGTCTGAAGAACCATTATCGTACATTCATAGATTATTTGCTATGGAGTAAAAAAAAACAATCACCTCGTCAATGGATTTGAGCACCAACGGTAGCTGCTTCAAAGCTATAGTGTTCTCCACAGTTTTCTGCTTAAAAAGTATGAATGATTTTTTTTCTTAAATCGACTGTATTGAAAAAAAACATACATTCAAGTAAGAATCATCGAAATCCTGTTCATTCAGCAGTTGCTCCCTGAGATCGAGTAAATTCCTAACGTTTGAAATTCCATATGCGCTAAAAAGACACTAAATACAAATGTTTCAAAGATAAATGTTGGAAATGGGTGAAATTACTGAGCATGAGCAAGAACAGAAGACTTGAAATGCTACTTATGAGACTAACAATGGTTTTTCTCTGATGATCATTAGCTGCTTGAGAAACTTTTCTCGGAAAACCTGAACCCTCTGCTCAGCACTACTGCAATTTGCCTGCGACTCCACGGCTTTCTTGATAACCTAAAAACGAAAAATATAACTCATTCCAAAACAATGAAATCTGCATGGTATTGAATTGCTGACAGAAAGCACGTACGCTATCAACGCTTTTTTCGAATGTTTTCAGCCAGAACTCCCTTGCTTCACTATCCAAGTTAAGATCGGCCACATCAGGCTTATACACCTAGAACAGAAAATGATATGGAATCTAGGAACAGTCAATCATCCGGCACCGTTCCGAAAACTAACAACCGTAATAACACAGGAGGAAAACGTGCATAGTTTTGCTTGAATTGCATCATAATTGATGGAATGAAAAAAAATAGGGAATGAATAAATCTCGCGTTTGGATAGCTTTCAATGCAACACCGAGAAAACAGAATAATCTATGCCGATTGAAGCGAGAGATGGAGACCAAAAGCTCCAGAAGAACGAACCTGAATGTTCTCTGCCAGAAGAGGAAACGGCCTCAGTATAATTTCTGCACATTCGAGTTCGAGTACACCAGCCTATAGTGAAATTTTCAGCTGTGACTTGAGACGACTTGTGAGTAGTGTGTCCAAACTGAAAGACCCCTTCTGGATTTATGCGGACCTAAAGTCGTGGACACCTTCCCACTGTCACTTCCATGTCGCGATACAAGCATACAGTTCTTGCTTGGAGTTTTGAGAAAAAAAAATATAAAGAAAGAAACTGTACGCAAATGAACGGAAAAAATGAAAAGAATGAACAGGAGTTGGAAAGAAAACAGTTGACACACCGTGAATCCCATGGATAAAGGCGCAGTTGGCACAAATCTTCCGAGATCTGAACACCCAGAGTAGTACTCGTGCCATGAAAGGCGTTCCGCTTCATCTACAAAATGAATATGAAAGGCCTTTTAGCAAGTGAAGTCAACTAAAGCAAATTTCAACAAAACTTATTCAATACTTACATCCAGCACCGAATTCTGCATCAGCGGGATCAACTAGTGATGCTCCACTAAGGTATGCTCCAATTGCAGAAGTATACCCTTCGTGTCGCAAAAAATGGGCTTGCTGGGTGCCCTAAATAGACACAACAGATGGTACTGTGAAAGTGCCAGAAGGGAAGAATTTTACCCAGGTATGGTATTTTTCCAAGTTCAGATAATGCAAAAAAGACCAGGAGAACGAACCAGTGAAAAAGTAAAAGCAAGTATACACATGATTTGTCGTAAAAGCAAAGATAATTGAGCGCATACTCCAACACCGCGAACTTTACTTTATCCTCTCATTATATAATACCTTCCAACCAACTCGGGTGAAACACACTAAGACCAGCAATTATGTTGATGTTTTACTAACCAACGACTGCTTACATATACATAGATGTTACACAGATAAGTGTATTCAACCTCAATAACAAAGAAAATTGAGAATTTGCACGTAAGATTTCAATTTCTCCTAGAAAGACTGAGGATACAAATTTTGTTCTATTGGACATCCAAGTCCCACACCTTCATGCGTCTAATTTTCTCAAAGTTTTCTACGTCTTCCTCCCGGGTAAAACTAACCACATGGACCGACGTCAAATAGGTTTCATGAGCGAAAAAGTTTACAAAAACATGCAACTTGAAAGAAAGAAAATAATAAGACAGTGGCAGATAAGCACTCACCTCACTCCAGAATTCGATGGCGAATGATATAGTTCGCATAATAATGGCATGATTCCTGATTAGAAATCCATCGAAATAGATTCTATTCGTCTTTTCCCGTTGAGCATAAAGGAAAGCAAACTATAGAATTGAGTGGTAAAAACTGCGATGAAAGGTACTAAACACAATAGAAAACGAACCTGACCAATACTGTTGCTGATCATCAGCAGAAGACTTCGCATTACATTCTTCTTGAAATCAGGACAATTCTTCAGCTCATCTGCAAGGGATTTTCTGGCACATTTACCGAACGATCCCGCGATAAGGTCACCACTAAGACCCAAGTTAGCGAATCTGAACTGAGTTTGGCTTAATACATGTACGATATTATAAAAGCAAAACAAAAAGAAGAAAGGGAAAGAAAATGCGTACTTTCCACCGTAGATATCGGATACTAGAATATCAAATTGCCGATGATCTCCATCTTCGGCCATCCGCATCATCTCGTCCAAATCTAAATATTTAACAAATTCCTCCAAAACGAACTCTTTGGTATGTTTCTATCCATTTGTTGCTACAGAAAGGGTTATGACTCAACAGACCTACTTCAGATGTGAGAAGATTTCCTAAGCCAAAGAAGCAACCTCCTCCTAACGACGAACCTCCGATTCGTTCATACCTACCATCACTATCTACCTAGAAGATTCTATAGAGTAATATAAAACACTTAGAAAAGAAAGATTTAGTAACGGAAACGAGATAGCGAATGGAATTGTAAAAAAGGAGCAAAAATGTCACGAAAACAAACCCTGAAGACTGACACCCCGGTGCCCACATTGACTAGCAAATACGGACAGATCACAGACGGACGGATTGTTTCGAAATTATAGCGACATTTCTCGTTGTGATGATCGTATGTGAAGGATTCTGCTTCAATATTCCTTATCAAAAAGTTTGTCCCACGAACGAGGCAATCCATTTCTTTTACTTTGTGAACTCTGGAAATATAGTATATAAAGTGAGCTACGAGAGGCCACAAACAGAAAGAAGACAAATCCTAAGAACCAACTCTAATCCTAGCTTATCAACAATCATCTGCTCTAGATGATGAGTTGAAGAAGTGCTTGCGAAGGTGGCCTTGTTAGTCGCGATGTGCCCATTCTGAAAGTGAACCGATCAACAGATGATTAGAACAAACAGAAACTTCATCTGTAAAGAAAACAACGTGGCTAACCTCCGCAATATAATCCAGAACAGCTTCAAAATCTTCGAGACGAACTTGAATGCAGTAAAGATGCAAGGCATATTTCGCATCATGAATTAACTATAACGAATGCTCCTTCCTGACAAATTCCTCGAAATGATTGAGCAATAACATCAAATAATGAACCTTTTTATCTGGTGTAGTCTTCTTCTTTGCAACTGTTGCTGTATAGGCAATTTTCACAACTGACTGCCCTGCAAAAAAGGGGGTAAGTGAAGCTTCCAGTAATTGTTAACATGCAGATAACGAGGCTGCATCTGAAACCTGGAAGTCTTACCTATGTCAAAAGCAATTCTTTTAATAGTTTTCAGATTCTTCAGAACAGTCCTAATGGATTGCGGACTTGATGCGGAGGAGGCCATGCTCCTGAAATGTATCAGCCAAGTATGAGTGGGAAATAAAGCACACGAATTCGACAGAGCACTTTTCGTAACGATGTCGCCATCATAACATATCACGCGAAAAAAAAAAAAAAACCAGCCAGGTAAAAACGTGGTGGCCTATTTGCAGGGCAGAACAAGCACCACTATAGTCTGTTTCACGGAGAAGGCAAATGGAGAGACGCCAGAGAAAAGTGAACATGGGGAAGTGCGCAAGAAGTCCTACAGTTGTGAGTACCCTTCCGTACAGTTTGCCTCAATACAAAATTGTTGGATGGTGCACAGAGTGTATCGTTACCGCATTACTATGCACTCTTAACGTCGTAATAGGTAACAGGCTTATGAAGTATTACCGGTTGTGCACACAGTCGAGGCAAACAATGTTGGAAACAAGCCACCACCTATATTCAGTACATAATTTGGTGAAGTATCCGCGCAAAGTAACTTAGTAACTCGAGCGTGGAAAGAGGTATGATACATAGACACGGGTATAAGTGGATTGGATGGATAAAACCACCTTTCTTTTGGGAAATAGCGGCGATTACTAACTATATTCTTTCATACTCACTCTGTTTAATTAATCCTAGCATGCACATGATAGTTTCTGCTAAAGATCCATGAAACGAACGCCTACAGGAACCGCATGAGCAGCTCAGGCAATTTATGCGTTCCCTATAGTTCGCATTCGATGACAGAGTAGCAAGATGTGAACATAGGTAAAAAGGAGGACTTTATAACGTCGTTATTCAAACAAACGTTCTATGAATGGCAGACGAGAATAACCGTAGCTCTAATTACGATGCAGTCAGGAATTTCGATTAGCGCGCGCTTGCTAATACATGAGCCATCGGCTACTACGAGGATAGTGATACAAGGACACTATCTGTCAACGAGTGACAATTAAATCAAGACTCACCACCGCTAACTAAACGTTAGCTCACCACAGGCGAGAAAATAGAGAAACAGTTTGCGAATTTGCTTTTTACAACACCCATTGCGGAAGTAGTTCATGCTTCAGTGGATATTCTATACAAACTTGTCCTTGTATTAATCCATAGAGGATAAAAAAGTATAAAATGTTGAGGATTACCGCATGGAATAGCTGCATCGTGTCGTCGATCGCGTGATCGCTGTCATAGCTGCAGCAGGTTTGTTTAGAATGAGTGAAGCATACCGCATGTTACAGGTTGTATCCGAGGGTATTTTAAGCCAGATCTAGAGGGTGCTCCGTGAAAACGATCGCTTGCAAAGAAGAGTGTTGCTAGTACATCAGTATTGGCCGTTTAAATGTCCCTACTACTCATTTTTTATTAGTCCACCGATATTCACGCTTACTAGTATAGACTAAGTGTGTATAAACGAGAAGGACGAAATTGTCAGCATGAAATAATGTCAAAGTGGCTATTTCAGACATTGCAGCTGCTGCGGCTCTATATCCAAACTGTGTAAGTTGGCGCATTGTTGGGTGGAAGGAACACGCTGTGCGGCCCGTCTATGCTTCCGTGCCATATCTTACGTCACAGCGATTATCCAATGAAATAGAGCCAGAGTAAAACGTCGGCACTTTGCACCACATAACACTCATAATCTCGAAAGCGGAGAATTACGTTGAAGCGAACAGCTCAGATATGAAACTATTTTCAGAATGGAGGGTCTTCCTCGCACTGAGTCATCGTTGTGGTGTGCTCCGCATCTCATCAGTGCTGATTGAAATCTGTCACGTTTCATGAACAAATGCACGGTAGAGAGGTACGAAGAGGAGGAGGAAATTAGAGCCATCGAAAGAAGAGAAGCAATGACAATGCTTGGGAATAGCGGCACAGCTTACGTCATCAGCCGTTTCCGGAAGTCCTGGCAAATCTGAGTGCAAGTGGAAGCATAGAATTTGTGCAAGCAATGGGAGAAAATGTGCGTCAAACAATGCGAGACAACAATCCGATGAATCTGATAGAGGGAATTTTACGGCAACTGCATATTCATAATCGCATCCACGAATTCCTATGTTTAATCATCTGACATTTCGGTGATTTCTGAGGCTTCCGAAAATTGCTGTTCGGCTTTTCTTCGCAAAGTAGCCTAACAAGAGGATGAAAAGCGAGGAATAATTTGCTATCTGCTCACTGTTTTCGGAATCAGTATGTTCTAAATTTCTTCTAAAGGACAACAGGAAATATGTAGGAAGTAGCAATTCATGGAATTTTTTCTGACGGTAGCCTGTAGCATTAGATAAGAGTACCTTCAGCACATTCTATAGGGTGATCCACATGAAATGTGACGCAAACAATTATCCACAACTTTGCACCAGTCAGTTCAAATGAGGAATACTTACTTTTATTCAATAGTTAGAAGAATCCTATATAAGATCTCACACGTCAGATTCAGAATAACCGCCTTAGCTTAAACTAAAATAACATCCAATCTTTTTCAGAAATTTTTGAGGATGCGCGCAATTATTCCTGGTGATCATTTTCGTCCCATGCTCCATGTGTCCATGTCCATGCTGATAGACTAGTTTTGCCAAAACACGGAGGATCCTCCAGGAAAATGGATTTTCTGTTGCCCGTCACACTCCATGTGGATTACCCTGCACTCCATCTACATCAAAATTTCGCGTTCTATAGATGTGAGTTTTTATTTATAGAGAACTTGGATCCTGTTATACGGCACGATTAAACAGAGGACCAGCTTCTACAAAACAACTACTTGCACTATCAGAAGTAAGCCGCGAAGAGCTGAATGAATCAGCGTGAATTACCTTAGAATACTTTAGATAACATCGTCATTCGAACAAAGAAAAGGAATATCATGCCAAATTGGTTAGCAAAGAACACTGATGACAATGACATCAATGATCTAAGGACAATGTCTTGTGCACATATCAGAATTCCTCAGTAAAAATTGCTGATAGTGTTCTCAGCGAAAAGGAAACGCTGATAGTGCGTTGTCCGCCAAAGCATTTGATTGGAGCATAGGACATTTGATGCGGAGTCGAAAGTTTATGGAAACATGTCTGGGCTAGGATTAATGTATGGAGTAGTAATTCTGGGATAGTAGTTAGCTCAAGAAGAGATTAACTCAGAAATTTCATCCGTGTCATGATGGGCCCCACATCTCAGTTGTTGTGCGAATTCCTATCATGCAGATGGTGAGACAAATGCAGGTGTTTATATATCTACCTATTTATTTATTTCAGATATTTCATAAGATGATCTAATCCTTTAAAAATTATGTAAAAACTAGCTGATTGTTTATGCAGATTTTTTAATTTTAAGTTAACTCAGTTTCGAGCAGAGGTAAGAAATTATGAGTTTCCACGTGGAGTACTTCAGGTACCTTCTTATGCGGCGCGGCTATGTGCACGAGAGGTGACGTTGCAGACAGCGAGAGGAGGAGAGGCAGTCTTGATTCGTGCTCGTGTCTGGAAGCGCAGACGACGAGAGGATTTATCGAAACTGGGCGGCGTCGAGGAACATTTCTCGCGAAAAATCCCATCTAGAGTGAACTCCAAATGGTCGTAGGTAAGTATTGGGACCGCGGCACGGGCACTCTGGTTGTCTGTTGCACCGAGGGAGCGGACTTGCTGGCAGAGACACAGAGTAAAACCTCGTCGCGGTCTCGGGCTTTGTCTACGACCGTTTGGAGTTAACTGCATGTGGGAAGTAAAGACTGTGAAGTATGTATCTCAAGACAAGCTGTGAGCTCGTTTCAGAACGCTTATCCTAGATTTGGTTTTTCTTTTTCTAGGAAAGAATTTTGAAGGAGCATACCGAAAAGGGGAGAATGGTAGTAAGTAAGTCGTAAGCATGAAGCTCACTATGATTTCCAGTCTTTAGCCTCATTTCGTTTGACAGGGGCACTATTTACGTGCCAATCATAATCACACTCAAGAACATCACCTGATAGCCGAGGAGAGCATCAGGCCAGAAAACTCTTACAGTTTTAGCTTAAACCTGATGAATATCCCACTACGAATGAGGATAGTGATGAAGGCCAGGAATTCTCGATTCAAATGACCCTAATGGACTCTGTACCTTGGAAGTTCATGCTGATACAGCCATTAGAAAGCAAGGTACAACAGCGACTGTTCGCGATAACACCGGCCCACGCTTACGCCAGCTTACCCATGGGATGAATCTCCAGTACTTCACCTTTCGATAATGTATCGCCACATCCAGCATGTTATTAACCCATGGTAGGTATACAAATAGAGTAACATCAATTAGATCGAAGGATACGTTGCTAAAAAATCAGGAGATCAGAAGAATAAAACAACAAATGCTCGATTATGTACTGACAACAATAATTCCTTGGTGGTTTGGTCTGAATCCAGTACAGAATCTTGCACCGCTCTGGAAGTCAGACAAAGATCGGCTTCATTTTGGCGCCGGAGGTATAAGCAGTTGTATCATCACCTCCTGAAGTCTCAGTGTTCTATGGGAAAATGATCCTAGATGTGCTCAAAAATGCTTGATTCTTGTGTTTTCGTTAGATGTCCTAGAAATATACTGTAGAAAAATATAATTCCTTTATCAAAAACATCAGGAAGAACATCGCTATCTTAGCCAAGGCGCGATAAGCGCATGAATCAAATGCTCAGGAGATTAAGCAGAGAAATAAAAAAGTGGCCTCACAAGTGGAACAAGATGATTAGCTTTCCGATATCAACTCCATTACTCACTCGTTTAAAAGATAAGCGTCGTTCCAGAGATTATCTTATGGGAAAAGAGAAAGTCTTCCTGGACACAGACGGATATGTCCACAGTCCCTGATTTTCAATTTTTCCTGTGGATAAATATTTGGCTATTACTGATTATGCAGATTGGAATTAATGAAATGATATTTAATTTTTGTGCTTTATGCAAATGTTAGGTGGATATTCGATCGGTATTTTCAGAACTTGACGAGCATTATTTTCATGATGACGTAATCCTCGCTATACAACAGGTTGTACTCCGGAATGTCACAGGTTGCCTAGACGGTTTATGACGCCTACGAACGAAAACATTATATCACCATTACCAACAACCAGTTTACGATGAAAGAACAGTTTTCAGTTCAGTTAATAAAGTATTCCGCACATGACGTTAGTGAGGAATCTTCCGGTAATTATTCTAGGCATTCTACCAAATGTTACATCTTACATCAAACTTGCCCAATGAAAAAAAAAAAAACTAACGGGAAGAATCATAAATTTGATTTATAGTGAGTGTCGATGGAAGTGTGCTCTTCGCTGAAGTGAAATGAAGTTTCCCGCACAGTTTGTTGAGTTTTTTAGTAGCTTACATCAGATAGGTTGAAAATTTATCAAGAAAACCTAATCATGGTGAGTGTAAGAAATTATGGGCAGGTTATAAACAACCGAAAGAGTTATGGAACTTCTCAAATTCTGAACAGAAATATATAAAATGATCATTTTCTGCGTTTTGTCGCACACTGCGTCCCGCAAAATCGTCGGTTTTACTCCTTCTCCTCGTTATTTTACTATATAGATATTAGCGTGAATCTAACTACGCACTAGCAAAAAATGAGTAGCTTCGTAATCAGGTTCAACAAAAAAAAAATTGATGAGGATATTTTCATGTGATAGCCTTTCAGTTGCGAATGTTTAGGGAAGGAAGGAAAGTCCGCAGGCGTTTTCAATGCGTTCCAGGATGTATGGGCCCGGTATAGAGTTCTTTAAACATCGTCAAAGTGAATAGTTTAAATCTACAGGGAGAGGACTTCCTAAGAATGCTACAGTACAAGTTGTCATTTCCTTACTCCTACTTTGAGAATGCACTTCCTCATCCTGAAATTTTTCTATTCAGAAGAACAACTACGCCTTGAAAATATACATAGAGATAAGCACCTGATTCACTCACATCGGAATTATGTGGTGTAGAAGTAAGAGAACACAATTTGGTCCAACGTTTTCCTTGTTCTTCTCGTACAGTTGTTCGCACCACGTGGAAGTTCATTGAGATCGTAGGAGGAGATTCCATCTATGAACAAGTTCCTCGTTCGTCGGAAGTACAATAAGCGAGGCACTTAACCATCGAAGCCTCTCGTGACCAGTGTGATCAGGTGAATAAGGAGTGATGTCCTTGTCGTAGATGCATCACGTTGTTATTTTGCCCTATCGCTCATCAACACTGCATTGTTAACCTTCTCCTCCTGATTTCGCATTGATCAACACCTGGGTTTCCACTCTTCCGAACTGATTTGCTGGCGGTCGCGATGGCGCTGACCTCTCAGGTGATCCAGAATACTCTTCACTCTTCCATAAAGGCCGCAAATTTATTCAAGTGACGATCGCAACACGTTCAGCGATTCTGAGCGCGCTTTGGCCGGTCTTCGAAACGACGCGTTTGGCCACTTTGACCCAACACCGCCTAATCCAGAGTTCGTCGTCGATCGTTCACCGCCAAGCATGGAAGAACGGACGGCTCGATTTCGTCGTCCATTCTCTTCACGCTCGCTCGCACCTTTGCTGCTGCTGCGTCGTCGTCGTTTATTCGATCTCGGACAAGTGTTGCTAATTTCCAGTTTGTCAGCGACGCTATGCGATAGCTGCTTGAAACATTCGCGCCCCGTTACGATATCTTAATTTTCATCCAATCATCGTAAGCTCTCGGATCGTCGAGGAACTCGTCTGGTTCTACCTCCAGCCACGTAATTTTCGTTTTCACCCACCACATTGGCGTGCTTTCGCTGTGAACAGCTGGTTTGTACCAACACCAGCCGATCTCTCTGAATCTGTTCCACTCGCGGCTTCTTGCCGCTTTCCCCTTCGTTCCTATAAAAGGTGCAAGAATCTCGTCACAGTAATGTGCAATACCTCGTAGGGAAACGTCTTGGAATCGCTCCAAATGTTATCCAACCTATCTCAAATGTCTATGAAAGTTAGCTCTGTAAATCCCTTCCAATTAAACAGGTTTTCGCGATTGCGACCAAGCGGCAATCGTTTTCTCTTCGAAAACAATGACGTTATGGAATCAATCTTGTACCCTATCCTTGCTATTCGTATTTTCATTTTCTAGCACGATTTGATTGCAAAGTACGCCAATCGTATTCCCTTCTTGTTCTTATTCCATTTCTTAAATATTTTTTGCATTCTCTCTCAGTTTAGTTTTCATGCTTTCCCTTTTCATTGCTATCAGTTCAAATTAACAAGGCTCTCCTTTGCTAATGTAGGCATCGAGGTTCTCCCTCACACTCCTTATTTCCCAGGCCTCTCCCTTACGGATTATCAGTTTTTCCGAGATCTCAAGGCAAACCTGCGACTGCAGCAGTTTCCTGATGTGGAGCATGTCGGAATCGTTTTCCAAAATTTCTTGAAATCTTGTGATTTCAATTTTTTAAAGGCATAAACTCCTTGCAGGATCGTTGGCAAAGGTGTATTGAGTCTGATGAATTTTTTTTTCAAAGAATAAAGTTGTGTTTGAGCCAAGCTTCAACATTTTGAATTGGACTCTCCGTTTCGGCAAGCAATTTCGCATCAACCTGATATAAGCAAATCCAGTGATTTTCTCTTTGTTTGCAAAATGTTAGCACCAACTGTCTGAAGAACCACTGTTTTGAGGAAAATTTCCTTGAAATTCGAGTGTATTCTGTAAAACGTTCAAACAGCATCTCTGAAGCTCCACGAATCCAGTGCTCTTTACTTGTTTGCTTTGAAAACAGTGTCTTATCTCTAAAATAAATGTAAACATATCAGTCCTCATTCTCTTCGCATAAATACTTTCGTTTTCTGTACGATTTTCTTTTCTTTCGTCTTTTTCACTGCATTATTAGCACAATTATGGATGGAGAGGAAGCCCTTCGTGCCGCACTGTCTGACGATCTTTGTCCTGAACACAACACACACTTCCACCTTCAAAGATGGTTGAATGGCTACGATGGAGTGAGTAGTGTTCAAAACTCGTTTTCTGTTATAGAATTTTCCTACCCTCCTTACCTTTCCACTTATGAATTTCTCAGGTTTTATTGACCTTTATTTTGTGCCACCTACAAAATTAAACCATCTTTTCTACGTTTATGTAGTTTGTACATCCCATCTTGACCTTTATCGCAATTGATGGATAGACGCTCCCGGACATCAACCTCCATTTCGAATGCGTGATGATCCTGGAAAAACACCTCACTCTCCTACTACAAAAGAATTGAGGGATGTAAACGTAAATGGAAGTGACAGTTGACCTCGAAATGAATGTCGAGTGACCGAAGCATTGATGTTGTGTGGATTAAAAAAAGTTTGTGTACTGTAACAGAACTTTTACAAAACACGACTTGGGTTTTCGCTAAGTGTTGGAAAACTTTCACCTCTTCTAAGTAACTTTTCTGGCATACATCCAAGAAGAAAACTCTGATTTAGTTACATATATACCCTTTTCATTCAAGGCTTTCAAGGGTAGTCCTATTCTCTCTTCTCACTCTTTTCTGTATTGTTATTATTTCATTCCTAATTTTGTTTTTAAGGACGTTGCTAAAGCTGCTGAGAAATATAGGGAATATTCAAGAATCCGGACGTCCTTGGGATACGACGATTTTACCAATGTGAAGAAATTATACGAAGACAAAGTGAGGATTTGATTCTGAGATTGATGTGCATGCAGAGTTTATATGACCTTTTTGAGGTTACACACTTTGCCTACTCGCCTCATTATCTTCATGTTTCACTCGTTTTAGTACTCAGTTTTTGTTTTCGCATTATTTCTTACTTTGGTTATTTGGTAAAAATAAATAAGGAAAGCGAGAAGGCATATGTGTGAAGTCTGCGGTTTTCATCCCTCTTTTTTTGCGCTGTGTTATAATAATGTCTTGGAGCCTATGTAAGACACCTGAGCAGTTTATGGTGACAAACACCTATCCAATTTCTATTTAATAAAAAAGTAACTAAGAAAATAACACAAGGGAAAATGAAAGAGGAAATATGTTCACAGAAATATGAATGGTGGAATCCTGGTATCTCCCTGTGTCTTCGTCTGACTTTCCTTGTTAGAGAAGCAACTATTGCAGTGAAATTTCTTGTCTTCGAAGTGTTGTTCTGCTTGTATTATTGCAGTCACAGCTGTAGAACTTGAAAATTTCCGTGGGATTCCCCTAATTCGAGGGATTTGATGCATTTTCACGTAACTTATTCGGGAATGAGTGATTTTGAAAAGAAAATTAAAGCTGCTTAAGACTCAGAGCAACCCTCGCCACATGCCTGTACCCAGTCACCATCGATTTCGAGCGGATCATCATCAGAGTCTTTATTTTTTTTTCTAATATTGGGTAGATTTTCCACCTATCAGGACCGGTAGTTGGACGATAACGTTAAAAGCTTGCTGAGAAGTTAGCGGAATGACAAGAAACCGGCGAATTGTGCTAAAGTACGTAACTCAACAACTAATCTGCGACGCAGTGCTCGGGGTTCACTGCACTACGTCCCCCATGATCTCCAGCGGGTAGTCCAGGAAGGCTTCCGGCAACGGTTTGCATAAATTTCTGAGATATACAAAAAGGTTATGTATTTATTTTAGTGCTTTTCCAACAAATTAGGCTTTGTCCTCCTTGGCCGGAAATTTCAATGTTTTGTTGCAGACAAACTGTGCCAGATATGTGAGACAATCCAGACTAACTTCTGAATGGATCAACGAAAAGGATAATGGTATTGTCTTCGTTGAGATGAGCATTGAGGATCCTAAGAAGGTTATCATTTCAAGCTACTTGCTAATGTGACCATGTTCAAATTAATGTTGGATTTTCAGTTCATGAAAGTAGTCAGTGTTGGCGAGTATTTGCGTTCGTTCTTTGGATACTGCGAATATTTCCAAAATTTGGTGCTCGAAAGAGAAAGGAAGACCGGACGACCCTCACATGGTGGGTTCTGAATCAAATTTCTTCATAGGGAAGGGTCTAGGATTTTATAGATACGATACAAGGATAATGGTCAAGATACAGTCGCGACGGTAGAATGTGAAAATTTTCGCGGGATTCGCGGGATTTGCGGGATTTTTGTATAATTGCTTTCAAAGTGGATATTTCT
Organism: Ancylostoma ceylanicum; assembly: GCA_000688135.1. NCBI lineage: Eukaryota > Metazoa > Nematoda > Chromadorea > Rhabditida > Ancylostomatidae > Ancylostoma > Ancylostoma ceylanicum. Next base: position 1,173,247 of record JARK01001360.1, on the reverse strand, counting down.
CAAAATAAAAACACTACATGACGCAGAATGACATTCTGCATCTATTCGTGCCTCGGTCACACCTCACTTTTGCGGCTGTCACCAAATATTTTAAGAAGTTCGTTAATTGCTTTGACCCCGCCCACTAATTAGGGTCAAACGCGGAGAGCTCCTTAATTTTTTGCTCACTATAATGACAATTTCCCTTTTGAAGATTTTTCAAAAGCACCAGTGAGTTCAGTAGATGGTGACGAACAGTTCGATGTGAAAATTATTCAACAAGGTTGCAATTTTCCAGCCCTTGAAAATAGCGGATTTTCAGCTTTATCCGTCGAATTTTCTACAGATAGGCAGAGGGCAAAGTGTTAGTTTCAACTCTGCAACATGTCGGGGAAGTGCGCAGTGAGCTGCATAGGTTACTCTTCACCTCACTCTTGGTAGCGACTCAGGAGACTGCTGCAAAGTGAACATCACGTCTAAATTTCTTCCTAATTTGCACAAATCGACTAGCAAAAATCTCCATTTCTTAAACTCCTTATAAGACGGCTTCGCGGTGATTGAAAGAACTCTCTGCCAAGTAGCGCATGCATGTGTTTCCTTCCTTGGAAAATGAGTGTTTGCGTAGTCCTGTTGAATTGGAAATAGCCGAAAATTACATGGTTTGAGATTCAATTGCTCATTTGCAGTGTTCTGTTCGTCCAGAGCCAATCTCTTCTCGCTAGTCATAACCACAATCAAGCACTCAATCGTACTATGACGTTTCCATGTTATCATAACTAACCTGACCTTTTCTCAATTCCGGGTGCCAAGGTTCCTTCGCGCTTGCCTCGCGGATGCTGCAGGGTGGCGGGCCATGTTCGCACCTCAAACTACGGATCCGAGGATGTTTGACCTTTCTATTGTTGCAAGGGAACTCTAATCTATACTAGCAGCCCAACTGCATCAATTTCCCCTTGGAAAGCTCAAAAAATAAAATCACGAAAAATCGATTTTTCGCGATTTTGAAACCGTTTTTTTCATGGCACAAGCATTCTTCTACGTTTTTTTTCTTCTTAATCTCAATCTAAGTGAATTGCAATTCTGGAAATTCATTCAAGACTGTGCTCATCTTTTCCTGATCTTGGAAGAAACGCTTGCAAACATGACAATGAACACAATCTCTGGCGAGTTAAGACAAACTTCATAAGCCATTTTCCACGTTTTGAATGATGTTAAGGGAAATGCACTCCTAATAATATATGCGATTCCATGTGCACATTGAGACTAACAGGAGGATGAAGGAGATGACATCTCTATCGCTGCNTAAGAAGAAAAAAAACGTAGAAGAATGCTTGTGCCATGAAAAAAACGGTTTCAAAATCGCGAAAAATCGATTTTTCGTGATTTTGAAACCGATTTTTGCAGCGATAGAGATGTCATCTCCTCCATCCTCCTGTTAGTCTCAATGTGCACATGGAATCGCATATATTATTAGGAGTGCATTTCCCTTAACTTGATTCAAAACGTGGAAAATGGCTTATGAAGTTTGTCTTAACTCGCCAGAGATTGTGTTCATTGTCATGTTTGCAAGCGTTTCTTCCAAGATCAGGAAAAGATGAGCACAGTCTTGAATGAATTTCCAGAATTGCAATTCACTTAGATTGAGATTAAGAAGAAAAAAAACGTAGAAGAATGCTTGTGCCATGAAAAAAACGGTTTCAAAATCGCGAAAAATCGATTTTTCGTGATTTTATTTTTTGAGCTTTCCAAGGGGAAATTGATGCAGTTGGGCTGCTAGTATAGATTAGAGTTCCCTTGCAACAATAGAAAGGTCAAACATCCTCGGATCCGTAGTTTGAGGTGCGAACATGGCCCGCCACCCTGCAGCATCCGCGAGGCAAGCGCGAAGGAACCTTGGCACCCGGAATTGAGAAAAGGTCAGGTTAGTTATGATAACATGGAAACGTCATAGTACGATTGAGTGCTTGATTGTGGTTATGACTAGCGAGAAGAGATTGGCTCTGGACGAACAGAACACTGCAAATGAGCAATTGAATCTCAAGCCATGTAATTTTCGGCTATTTCCAATTCAACAGGACTACGCAAACACTCATTTTCCAAGGAAGGAAACACATGCATGCGCTACTTGGCAGAGAGTTCTTTCAATCACCGCGAAGCCGTCTTATAAGGAGTTTAAGAAATGGAGATTTTTGCTAGTCGATTTGTGCAAATTAGGAAGAAATTTAGACGTGATGTTCACTTTGCAGCAGTCTCCTGAGTCGCTACCAAGAGTGAGGTGAAGAGTAACCTATGCAGCTCACTGCGCACTTCCCCGACATGTTGCAGAGTTGAAACTAACACTTTGCCCTCTGCCTATCTGTAGAAAATTCGACGGATAAAGCTGAAAATCCGCTATTTTCAAGGGCTGGAAAATTGCAACCTTGTTGAATAATTTTCACATCGAACTGTTCGTCACCATCTACTGAACTCATTGGTGCTGTTGAAAAATCTTCAAAAGGGAAATTGTCATTATAGTGAGCAAAAAATTAAGGAGCTCTCCGCGTTTGACCCTAATTAGTGGGCGGGGTCAAAGCAATTAACGAACTTCTTAAAATATTTGGTGACAGCCGCAAAAGTGAGGTGTGACCGAGGCACGAATAGATGCAGAATGTCATTCTGCGTCATGTAGTGTTTTTATTTTGAGAAATATCCACTTTGAAAGCAATTATACAAAAATCCCGCAAATCCCGCGAATCCCGCGAAAATTTTCACATTCTACCGTCGCGACTGTAGATGCAGTACGTACGCAAATTAATGCACAAAACGCGATTAGAATGTTTTCTTCAGGTATTTGCATCTTCGACATGAAAGGGATAGCCATTACGCCATACATGTCTCCAACGAGTGCCATTAATTGCCTCATGCAAGTGAGTGACTCACTTATAAACTGGAAGTGGTCATGGTGAAGCAGTGAAAACGACCACTTATTCATACAGGCTCGGGTGAACATTTGGTTGGACTACTACACAGAATTACTGAAGCACGTGATCATCGTGAATCCTCCAACATTTCTGGCTCTCGCGTGGAAGGTGAATTTTTGCTTTAAAAGGAAATCTACACCTTCCTTCTAAGGTGTCATTGCCCATGTTTACAGGTTATTTCATTCCTGCTACCAGCGAAAGTCCACAACAGGTTTCATTTTGCCAGCAAATATCCAGACCAATTGGCGCACTATCTAAGGTGGTTTACTTCGCCATTTTACCGTGAAATGTCATTCCAAGAAAACTTCCAGCCTAAACGCCATCCCGGCTGCTTTCTCTGGAACATGTAACATTTCAAGTGAACTGGATAATGGATGTTTCAAGTCCGCAAAAATTACCGAGGATGACTATGTGGTTCGAAAATTTTCCCGCTTATTTTATTTCCAATAAAGGAATAGTTTTCATTCTTATATTCTCCACTCCATGATAGACTTTCCTACTGGCGAAGAATTCTGCGTGCATCTGTAGTCATCAATCTCTGACGTTCTGACATTCACATTTATATATCACACATATATTACTTTTCTTAGATTTATGTATCACTATTCATTACTATTACAATATTCAGCATCTGGTACAGTTGAGAGTCGCTTTGCACTCTTGACTCTTCTTCGTTGCAAAAAGCTTTTTCCTTCTCAAAAAAAAAATTGAAGCATATTTGGAAGCGCTCTATTCCGAGAAAATTCTGTTTGTCCATGACGGGATTGGTACAAGGGTAAAACATCCTCAAATGAAAACGTCCTCTTCACAGTGATATTTAGGAAGACGGTTCTTTATGGAGAGCAAATGGCGTCGAGCCGCTGCCAGAATCCCGGGCCGTGAAAGCAGGCGATGAACTCAGTGTAGAGTTTCCGCCTGGTGGAAAGAGGAAGATGATCTATCAGTATACAACTAATGCAGAAGCTCAGATATGGTTCCAACAAGGTAGATTAATTGTCATTTTGTTTTGGGCTTACAAATGGAGCAAGTTGCTCCGATTTGATGACTTGAAAGAACGCTTATCCTGTCATAAATATCATGGAAACCTTAGATCCGGGAAAGTTTTCCAGATACTTGTTTAATTCTTCCAACGCACTTAAGGAACATGACACGAGAATTGGTTCCCTCAGTAAGCATAGGAGAAAGATCTAGGCATTCATATGAATTGCAAAAAAGGCAGGTATCCATGAAATGTAAAGTTTGACTACGTGATAGTGTCTAGCATATAACGTAGCTTGTTTCAACCAAATTTCTTCTGTTGTTGTTCCAAATATGTGCACAGGAGATTCTGGATGAACCTTAGGAAGTTCCCGAGTTATTATCACATGTTTCGTCCATTTTTGGAACTATGTACATAATTAAGTATCACTTGAATTGCAGCTTAATTCCCAGGAAATTCTGTGGTTTTTGATCAAATACTGGGTAAATTCTGCTCATTTTCCTCCCGCTTTCTACAGTCTTTTCAAGGAATTCTTGTGAAAAGCGAAGGCGGCAAAATCACTAAAATTCATTGCAACGTGTCACTGCTGTTTTTTTTCCAGATGACGTTGACTTAACTCCGAGGTTCGTAACGACGACACCCAAATTGGCCGAAGAAGAGGTTGTCCAGTTGAAGTCAGACTCACCAGTGGTCTTCCGAGTTTTTAACCGCAGTAAGATGTTCTCAGCGAAAGTGAACTTCGCTGTAGCCTTCCTATAGTCCGTTGCGACACTTGTTTGTAATTAGTGGTGATCTTGTTTCTGTGAATGAATTTTATGAAATAAATATTTATTGTGCTCAAGACATGACCTCTATCCTCTCATATACGTCTGCTTACGGTTCGAGGACATTGTTTAACACGCATAAACACAGGTTTAAACACATACCGGTTCACCAGAGTGAGCGCTTTCACCGTAGGAATGCTAGCTGCCCTCATGCCTCCCGGTTTGCTGCGGTCTCTCATCTGGTCGAGGATACTTCATTTTCTGCAAATGACATTGGAAACTTGGTATCTGGGGCAGCCATTTGAAACGTTCTCTGATCATCTCCACTGTATCGATCAGTGTGTTCTAACGGACAGCAATCCGTCCTCTTTTACCATAACACATCATTTGAATCCTGCCTAATTTCCTCTGGTTAAAATGTTGCCACACAAAACGTGTTGCTTATCGAGTGTTACTACGAAACATGGGCGGAGCCAGCTCTATCAGGACAATACATCTTGCATGTGCTGAAATCGTCTACTTCAAGCTGTCATCGAGCTTCTACGACGCCAAGTTCTAGGTCAGCCTAATGCGAAGCCGTAATCAATGCTTCTTTTTCTGGAAATGAAGTGGTTTCGTTGTCCACGGAAAACGCGTTCGCTCTGTCTCTCCCACTGTATTTCTTTGTGTCCATGCGAGTTCCTCTGGCTATTCATGTTCTTCCAGATATGACAACGTTGGCTTTAGTATCCATTGCTATTGGAGTGCTTTTGGCTGAATCGGTGAGTGATGAGGTCTTAGCAAATGAGAAGCAAAAAATATGTCCCTACTCAAGATTTCTAGAAAAATACTTGCTGTAATAAAGTGCAGATGATTTCAAATAATGTCTGTGTTAGGTTTATAGAATAGACTCCTAATAGAAAATTAGAGTCATAATTTCTTTTCTTTCATCTTATTCCCAAGTGTTTCCTATGAAGTTCTCCTGGTTTGCTATTCCTCATGCTGAAAACTATTTCGATATTTGCAATTTGTAGTTAAGAACATAATTTTCCATGAGCAGACGAGAAAAACTGTTAAAACTCCATTCTTCCGGATCTGTGTAGGTTTCCTTCATAATCATATGAAGGGAACATTTATTCATTTTTTTTTTCTGAACGTTGTACACGGTTTTACCCTAAAAGATTTTGAGGTGCCTCACTCTTCGTAGAATTTGAGGTACCAATTTTCATATGAATTCTACTCGGCGCAGCTAAGCTATGTACGAGGAGAGTAAGGCTTTTTCCTATCGATATTTGAAATCTCAAAAAAAATCCAAGTCTGGAATCTTAATTCATCCTTCAGTTGATCACCAAGACAGTCCGCCTATTGTAAGTATCCTGACAACTATATATCTGACTATAACCATTCGCTAGTGCAGCTTAGAGTTGCTGACGTACACTTCCTGAATATCTGGATAGAATCCAGTGTGAGATTCACCGTTCGAAATTATACTAGAATAGAAATGGCTCACGTCTTACGTACAATGTTCGGAAAATCAACGGCTCAGAAAGAAAAAAAATCCAGATCACTGCTGATGGATGCTCAATGTCGCTACTCAAACTCGTTAGCTATGCCTTCTCGTGGAACGTGTTCTGTAAACTGAGAATTACTAGCGAAGATTGATGGCAGCGACAGGTTTCTTGACATCAGTGTCAGCGAACAGTTGATTCAAGGCCATGGTCTTGCAGTAGCGGTCGAGTAATGAAGGGTGCGATTTTGGTTTCTTTTTTAAAGGCAACAAAATAAAATGCTAACTACTTTGTCATGAGAATGTATAGAATACCAACTACATATGCACTGCTAAAAATTTCCAAATTTCTATGTTCTGGCGGTCCCCTAGTATTGTCTCAAAGTTATAAAGGCCAATGGCAAATCTTCGTATGCCTCAAATCTTGGCCGATAATTTGAAAATCATTCCTCGAAGACTTTATGGACAAACTGAATAGAGATTCACTTGCATATAGTAGACTTCAAATGAAGTGAGTAACAGAAAAATTGCGGGTAGCTATTCTCCTAAAATTATTTTTTAAGAGGAAGTCCCACACGAATTCTCTTCCAGGAATGTGCAGAGCGTAGTCCCTTCACGATCGTACGACAGGAAACAGCTTACCATGGAAAGTTTTCGAACCTCACTGTGGTGCACTTTATTGGGCAGTCCGGAAATCCTGGAGTGAGTTTGGTGCTTATTCTTCTTTTCAGATATACTAATGAATACATTTACTTGTAGGAAAGATGGGTAGCATTTCAAAACGTTTGGCGATTCGCCAAACGTTTTGAAGTTGAAAGCTTACTATTTTTTTTCTATTTTTTATTTATCTACACTATTATTTTTATGTGTTCACCACTGATACTGGAGTTGATAATTTTATCGATTCTCATCCTTCGAATTCTTGCTACCCAAATCTCAGCAGTGGCGAAGATCCCCTTTTTCCTTCTCCTCCACCCAATTGCCATGTCTGATTCCGCCATTATTTTCTGTGTTGGTACTAAGAACTAATATCGTATACCAGTACCGGTAAATTGTTGCAGATGTGGGAAGTGATGAATACCATCACTTCGAAGAATCCAGAACGCATTAACGGCGTTTACGTAATAGCCCGACTTGTCCACGGAGGAGAGACATACTTTGTTTTCAACAAACAGTACAGGATACCAACCAAAAGTTGGACGTTGGAGTTTCCTGGAGGTGCGCTTTACTGAAGGCAGCACCCATGATAGTTTTTAAGTCTGAAATTTTAAATGTTTCTGACGACTGAGAATAGTCCCAGTAATTCTACACAAGTTGAGTCGCTAAAGGCATCTGCATTGTGAAGATAAAATGGGCTAAATGGGGTACCCGGGTATACCCGGATCAGTTTGGAGTGATACGGATCAGCTGTTTTCGCCTCTAATCACGTATTTTTCTTTTTTACATTATTTCTTTTCCACCCTTTACTCAATGGCTTTGTTTTTCCCATCTTAGACACGCCCACGTATCATACATTCTCCAATTTTTCAATTCCTGTTTTTTTTTTCACTCTAGCAGGCTCAAAAACATGGAAACTCCGAAATCCGTCGAGAATATACGTGACGAAAAAGGCAGCATTATCGATTTTTTGCCGCACCCGATCCGAGCAATCCGACCAACTTGTCCAAGGCAGTTGACTAGGAACATTTTAAAATTCTTGTTCCATGACTTCTGCGAAATTAAGTAGTGTATCCGCAAAGTTTCGATGAGGAAAATTTTCGGGGGTGCTGCCCTTAATCTCTCAAACTATTTCACAGAACGAGCAGAGTGTTTTCCAGCTATGTACCTGCAATAATTCACTCCGATTCACTGCAACACATTCAGGTATCCAAGAAGCAGGAGAGTCACCTACAGATGCGGGTATAAGGGAACTCAAGGAAGAGACTGGATTTGTTGCGACTGAAGTTCTGCTCAGGTAACATAACTGTTCTCGTGAACAAACTTAGATAAGTATGTGCAAGAGAATAGTCGTAGTTTTCAAAAACTATAAAAAGTGATCACGTGATACAGTGTTAGTTATTACCAGCCAAGAAATATGGACTACATATGATTCCATGTTGCAGCTCTACCGGAAGACAAGCTACCATGCCATCAAGATTGAATGATACTGCACGTCATGTGGTCGCAGAAATAGATGGCGATTCTAAACTGAACTCAAATCCGAAGCAGAACTTGGACGATGCGGAGGTTAGTCCTGCTCACTAAAACTTGTTTCCGAAAATAAAGCGTCATATGGGAGCATTTATTCTAGAATTGTGTAAATTTGAGTGTGCACGGAACTGCTTGTTGGTTTCTTCGTGAATTTATAGTGAAATTCTAGCGAGTATTCTTTTGAATGCTGGTGGTATTATTTATCTTGATCCATCAACCTGCTTACCCAGATCGGAGAAACTAACCCTCAGACAAAACGGAAACCTTGATTCGTCTGTATTTCACCCCCAAACAGTGAATTAATATTAAGATACAGTCAGGGATCACTTCAGAACGAAGCATGAATGATGACACAGTAACTATTCGAAGTCCATTAACATATCCTGGATAGTCTGTAGTTTTGTATCGTGAATCCTCCTCATAAAGTCCCGTAGTTTGTTAGCATCTCCCAAAAAGTCATGTGTTGGAAGTTGGCTGAATTTCAAAGTCACATTGTTCCATGTAATGTGGACTATTCTGTGAACTATTGATAAAAATATCAGGCTGTTGCAAAAAAATTGATGACGGATTTTCGGACCACCAACTTTGAAATAGTGCTTTGGGAAGCGAAATAGTGGTTCCACAGTAATAGTGCTTCCACAGTATTTGTACTAGTTCCAAAACCAATTTCTTCCTCTTTCTGCCTATTCATTTTCTACCTAATGTAACATCGGGAGCAAGAGCTTCATTACGCTAACAATTTCTTTTACAAAACATTTATCGACATAGCATTAGCCGTGCTTTTAGATGAAGTTAGAAAACACGGTGGCACTGGATCTTAAAATGAAAGAAAGAAAAATGATGCGAAAGGTGAATTTCAGATGACAGAAGTCGTGCTCATCAAAGCCTCGGAACTCTTACCAACCATACAGTCTCTGGAGAAAGAGCTGGATATCGCCAGCAATGTGTACACGTTTGCTATCGGTTATGCTATGCGTAACTTATGATCTGTTTACCTAATTGAGTGCTCTGTTTCTATTCAGCTTCTCTTCGAATACGTGTATTTAGAAGTCTCGAGTCTTTGGTAGTAACTTGTATATATTTCTTGATGTTGTTTTTCTGGATAAAGTTGTTGCATTTGAGAGCGGTTTGGATGTCCCCAGCTGAATATCTGGAGCAAAACTTTGGGATTTTCCATGGATAGCTGACTCACTCATCACAGTTGACGAATATGATGTTGTGTTGGGGAGTTATGATGTTTCGAATGTTCACTAAATTCCATTAACGATGAATCCTATGCTGCGGAAGGTAGTCGGCCAATCGGAAGTGTGGTCTAATTGCCACTGGTTGCCATGCCGATACTACGGTAGCTGAGCTTGAAGCGGGCGGGCTCGCCGTGAGCACTCAGCGCCTCAGCTACCTCAACACCTCCAGTAAACATGTACCCATCCCTAAGTGAGTTTTGTCGCTTCTTCGGCGTCAGTTTTTCAACGCGGATTGTGGCCGCTGTGCTGTGTTGACGCCTACGGAAATCCGGACACCAGTCAGCGTCTTTTTTCGGCCATTGCCCGAGTTCCACAATAGAGCGGAAGCGGCGCTTCCGCAGCTTATTTCCTGACCCGGCGGAAACCCCGTTTCCTTCCTCTCCCTTCATACCCTGCCTCCAGCCACGCCAATGGCCGCTCTCACCACCAACACCTTTTTCAGCGTGTTCTACCACCTAGCTTTCGTTCGGAAACTTGAACAAATTTCTTCCATGTGCGAACCTTTTCACTTTTCTGAGCAGTTACGCTCACCAAAAGAACAAAAAGCCCCCTCTACTAGGTTGTGAGACAGTTTTCTCTTCAGAATCAAATAAACAGCCTTAAAAATTTGAACTTAGACCAATGGGTCGCAAGTGGTTGGGTTGCGGTCGTACCCGTTTCACGTCTCACTGACAATTGCTTAACCTAGCGAGAATATACCACGTTGTTTTTAAACTGAAAAGACTTGTTGACATTTTTGTGGATCAGTGGTCATCGGAACACCTTTACCAGAGAAATAAAAAAAAACTTGGTGCTCCTTTGTAGACATCAAAGGTCTTCTGAAAAATAATCCTTTTTCTTGAAGATGGATATGAAAGCATGTGCCCTCGAACGCCATGGGATACTTCGCTGTCACAGCCAGAATCATCTCGACTTAACTCAGGTAAATGACGGACAAATGTTTCAGAATTACGTACTTCACGAACTCTGTGGTTCCATATTAGATCAATATGCTCTCGTAAGACTCGACCATTTCGTCATTTTTTCCCTCTTAGACTCTGTGGTTTCAATTTGCATACAAACACGGATATTTGTCTTGTTGTATCAGATAACATGCGCAGAGAGCCATCATGACCCTTCTTATTGATAGATGAGGTGCCGACATATGAGCAGGGGTCCGGGTTATGTAGTCGAATTCGTGGAACAGGAGTTGTAACTGGTAAAAAGCAGTGGTGAAATCAGGGTGGACTTCACTCCTACTGCCTATTTTGGAGTAAAACATAGCTATCAAGTTTCAATTTGCGAAGTTGTCGCTCGGTATTTTTGCAGTAGTTAATGAAGATATGGTTCAAATCCAGCTACGCCCATGGATTTTTTCCCAGATACACTATAGCAACTTACAACTTCCTTAGCTCTCCAATTTTTTGGGGATCTTATTTCCACGCTAACATAGAACAGGCGGTAGTTCAATCTTCTAATTTCTTCTAGATCCTAGAAACAAGGTATGGGAGATTAAATGGTGTTGCTCTTGTTGGATTCTTCCTAATACTCTATGGAGTATTGCCACCCCTCGCTTTGAAATCTAAAGAAGGGCCTTTCCTTTTTTAGAAATACAACATAGAACGAATTTCTTTCTAGGAAAAATGAATCTTCGACGTAATTTTCATCAAATGCGCTGGGGGGGGGGGACACTTAGACAAACCCTCAAGTTGTTAACTTCTACACTTCTTTTCACCTTTGACTGGATTCTTGTGTAGAAAGGCGGGTACTACAGCAGAAAATGTGGATTTCCAATTCTCGTGTTGCCCGGTCCATAACATTGGTACATCGCTAGCGTAAGTACAACCAGAATATTACACTAAAAAAAAACAGGAGAAGGCAGAGTTCAAGAGTGAAACCCTAAATTTATTCACTTCTCCAGATGACTCCTGAAACACATATTATGAATTCAATAGAATAAAAAGCATGAGGTAGGATGAAAGCTCCTGTCTAAGCGAAAATTCGGATCATCCTGAGTTTGGCAAGTTTGTAAGGTTGTCCTTACTCGATCTACCGCTGTGAATGTTTCGCCTCTATCGACCCACTCGACTATTAAGCAGTATGTCCAGGCAAGCATAATGCTGCATTTACCTTCTTTGCATCGTAATTGCTCAGCCAATGCGCCTGGTGTCCCAATATTTTGGACAAGCATTCGAGACATTGCATATGTCCTTGAATAATTTCAGGATGCCTACAGTACACGTCACTGTTGTCACGGATGCCCAACCAAGGTGAGTAAGTTCTGGATCATGGATACCCACAGAGTTATTATACAAGGAAAAAATAATAACCAAAAATATCATTGTTAGAAATATTGGGTAAGCTGTAGAGTGGCTAGGAGGAAGAGCAGCCTTTCTATACAGCTCAAAAGCAGTACCCACGAAAATTTTTGTAATCGAGATTTCTTTGTGGGCTCAGGTTTTCGGCTGCTATGGACACGGGTACATTTGTGAATCCTGTCACAACCCACGGAAGAAGAATTTCTGAATACATAGTCCTGGTTTACTGCATTGGACCAGGTTGGTCGAGTTGCGCGGGTCGGGTGTGGCAAAAAAGTCAATAATGCTGCCTTTTTCGTCACGTATTTTCTGGACGGATTTGGAAGTTTACGTGTTTTTGATCGTGCTAGAGTGGAGAAAAGAACAGAAATTAAAAATCAGGAGAATGTATGCCATGTAGGCAAGTCTAGAGAGAAGAAAACAAATCCATAAAGTAAAGGGTAGAGAAGAAATAATGTAAAAAAAGAGTTGGAAAATTGAGTGGGTAGAGACGAAAACAGCTGATCCGTATCACGCCGAACTGGTCCGGGAATAGCCGAATGCCTTGTTTATGTAGCCCATTTTATCTTGAAAATGCAGATGCCTTTAGCGATTCAACTTGCGTAGAATTACTAGGACTATTGTCGACCCTCAGAAACATTTAAAATATCAGACTGAAAAGTTATCGTGGGTGCTGCCTTTAGCATCCATTCAGTGAACCTTGTAAGACGAGGTTCAGCCTTAAGGGAGGGACAGTACATCTTCAAAAAGATGGTAGATTAACTGGTGTTATAGGACCAGATTATTACCCGCTGAATAAAAGCGCTAATGAAAGATATTAGTCAAATAGTTTGTTGAATACGGGAACTTTACATGGAATCATAACTGTTATGCCTGGCAAACAGGAGAAAATCACTGTAGATCTTGCCTATCCTAATAAATATTTTAAACAATCTGGACGTAATGTTCAAAATATAATAAAACAACTGTCTAAAATCCAAAATCACCTTTACGTGAGAGATTTCTGAGCGAAGCATTCTCGCTCGAATTAGCAGACATGACAGCTTTCTTTTCTTATTTCTTTGCCCATTGGACAATTCGGGAGGGAGGGTTCAAGTGGTAGGCAAAGGTTTCACAATTTAGCTGCGGGATTGTTAGGGATATTTATGTTGCCGTCTGTGAACTTGGTGAAACAAGTATACATGGGGACAATTCATACGATAATGTCCTTAGCCCAATTAACTTACTGCGAGAGGTGCCCCTTGCCACCTACAGTATCTCTCAGCCGTGTGTGGATGTACTTTGTTTGCTATGAGGAGCTTCGGTATTTATCATTATGAGAAAATGTGGGAGGGTGTGGGCGGGGCTGGGCAGAGATAGTGCTTGCTAGAACATTCAATAACGTAACAAATGAAAAGTTGACTTAAAGGTAGTGAATTTCAAGTGAAAAATGAACTTGAAAGAGAAGGAGTGCTAGGACTACAGTATCGGCGCTGTGTTCTTAAAAAAAAAAAAAACAACGCTTGGTTGTTTCCGATTCCTCCATTCCATCTCTGCCAATTAGTTAAAACGAAATCCATTACAAAATAAGGCCGGTGGCAAGAATCGTATTCTAACCAACTTCATTCTAGGATGAAGTCCAATTTGGTTTCTGGAATTTATCACGAAATTTTTGATATTTTGATTTATCACGATTTTGGCTAGATTTACATTAGTATTTGAATAAGTCCGTCATGGTCCCCGCATCTGCAAGGGCTTTCGATTCAGATAACTCTAGCAAATCCCTAAAATGGAGCTAAGAGAATGCAGTTCCGCGCACTGCCTGCTTTTTTTTTTAAAGAGAGTGCGGGTACTGTACTTTGGAGGAATTACTGTAATGAATATATGAATTGAACGCAGAGAGATTAGATTCGTAATAATTGTCTACTAAGTTACTTTTCCATGCGTTCTTGTGAGTAGATAAATTATGCCTATGTAGGTTGAAAGTGTGACACTTAGCCACCCCAATTTTTCAATTTAGTTGTGAGCGAATGCCTAACATAATGCGACAGTCCGCACAGCTCTCTTTTCAGGAAGTGGGCAGATCCAGCTGTGGCAGTTTCTGCTTGAATTATTGGCCGATGCCGCCTCAAATGCTCATTGCATAGCATGGGAAGGTGGGAGCGGCGAGTTCAAACTCGTCGATCCGGATGAAGTAGCCCGGAAGTGGGGCGAGCGTAAGAGGTGAATTAATTCTGCTAGCGAAGGTTTAACAGATTGCTTTCCATCAATGCTCTTCTACCAATTTCAACGAACTCCACTGATGTTAAATTGTTTCAGCAAACCTAATATGAACTACGATAAACTTAGCCGAGCGTTGCGATATTACTACGACAAAAATATTATGACAAAGGTTAGTAATAGTTTTGTTTATGAAAGTTCACTGGCTATCATCACCTATCGTTTCTCATTTATGTAGGCTGAAAATTGTATGCCTGCTAAGGATGAGCACGAAAGGCTGCAGAAGGAGCTCACCTCATCAGAGTATAATATTCCTACCTATGTATACTCACAAGTTTCCATCCAGTTTTCATGCACCTGTGATAATAGCTAAGTAAAATCCCTGCATTATATCGTATGCCACCTCCTATTATCGGAGAGGCCATGAAAATATCTTGTTTTTTATCCTACGCTGTGCCCGACTCAGGGGTCGGTAAATTGGTACCCCAGAGGAGTCTGGGAGGATGAAACACTGACTTGGTTTATCGGATGCCACCCCCCCCCCCCCGCA
>JARK01001360.1:1125015-1158468 GCA_000688135.1 Ancylostoma ceylanicum | reverse complement strand
CCACCCCCCCCCCCCCGCAAGTCACTGTATGTATAGGGGACATGTGCATTCAACGTCTCTACGATGCTCAGATGAAGTCGAATTCGTGGCGCATCCCACGTGACGGGATTGATCAACGCCGACCACTTTATCCTTTTTATCCACTTTAGTTAGCTATACCATTTTGGCATCAGCACCGCTATGGCCTGAAGCACAAAATTCACTGGTGTAATTTGAATATTGTCTAACCACCGGAAATGTATTTTTTTAAATTTTTCTATCATTTCAAAATGATTGGGAATTTGTTTCGAAAAGTCTCAGGCAGAGTCAATTATAGCTGTACTGTTTAGATGTTGGGAGAAGGCTTCTGCACTGTTTGTACATCGGCTTAGCCGAGCGCAAAAATAGTCCACTGGGTTTTTTGGAGAAAGATTACAAAATAGCGCTTTGCACAAAAGTTTTAGTCAGATTTCCTCACCAGTCTAGTTAACGACCAGATTTTTTGAACACGTCATCAGTAACTAGTAACTCAGTGAGGTGTGGTAGGCGCAGAGATGCACAAAATTGTGTGCAAATTTCAGAAGTATTCTTAATTTTTCCTTTTGCAATTTCGAGGGGCAATATGCGCTTGGATATCGTAAAAAGCAAACAATGAGAATACAAACCTATTGAAACCACTGCAGTAAACGAAAGGGAAAAGGCAGGCCCTGCAATGAGAAGCTTCTGAAGGCTCTTGTAGAAGTTTTTTTTTCAGAACAACAGAGGTCTTTATAGCTGATTGAAAGCACTGAAAAATTTAAAGCAAGCTCAGTTCCTAGCACTTCAAGAGGCAATGTAAGTAATTGGTATCCAGGTTCTAATATCTTTCATTTAACGATTCTGAGTGGCGCAGCTATGTAAATCATTCTCTGGTTTTTTTCTGTGAAGACGTGGTAGTCGAAATCGCTCATTGTTTTCATTGTCATCCTGAATATGGCAGTAACTGATACTACTGCAACGAGGCACAACTTTACATAGAAAACAACATACCCTGATCGCTTCTAGGAAAGAACTAGCATCTCCTTTCGATTAATATGTAGACTGAAGACTATAGGATTGTATTGAAATAAAGCCTTGGGACTATGGATTTTTCTCCGTATTGTCAAGCTACGGGTTGTCACATATTTGCTACAATTTATCTTTTGGTGCTTTCCTAGACTTCTGAGCAAACTCCAACTAATAATAAGGAAAATGATGTGGGAAAAGAGCTCTGACGCCAACCTCATCTCTTTCTGAAAATAAGCCGCGAAAAATTGACTGAAGCTGTAATTGCAGGTCCATGGCAAGAGATACGCATACAAATTCGACTTCCAAGGACTCGCACAGGCCTGTCAGAATACCATGAACGGAAGCGGCGACATTTCTACTGCAGTACAATCACTAAATCCCTATCAAAATAGTGAGATTTATCTATTTTTTCTGCACTTGAGAATCGATTTCGACAATAAATTACACTGCTTAACCTCCATAAGTTGGATAGAAGATTTTCTGTTGGATATTCAGTTTTCTCTGGATTTGTGGTAGTTCTTTGACATTATGACACATTGCATTCATGATAGTTGATTAGTCATAGAAGTGATGCAATTTTATATTCAGTAACCAAACTCACGCCTTCACAAGTGCCCTATCAATTATTGGGAGGCTCAGACAGGTTAGCACAAGCAGTGAGTTTTTTACATCTCTTGTACTTGTATCTATTATATTTGCAATGTGACAAGTATTTTGTTAGTTGCCTGAAATCAGAGGGCAAGGAAAGGCAGAAAAACTGCGTAACTGAAATATGGGTACTGAAATATGTATGTATGTATGATCGAGATCAGATATTTGCTAGGACAAATTTCTTCAAATTTTCCATTTTTTCCTCTTCAAAGTTCTTCCATGTTCAATCAGTCGCTTCTCCTACCTTGAAATTCTTTGGAGTAGAGAGCATCAAGCTTGCAGTCCATTACTCGAATTCAGTCTTGTTCACCTTACTCGATGTAAGGGATCGGTATCGGATGAAGTTTTAAATTCCACCAAGTCCCTGGTGCTTCTTCTTTTGTCTGGATATTGGATCAAGTTTAGAGTAATCACTATTATAGACGTATTGTAGACAAAACAAACAACATTACAACAACAGACAGTATTCCTGTTTTACTACCTTAGATCAGGATGGTCGAGTTGCGCGCATCGTGTGTGGCAAAAAAGTCGATAAAGCTGCCTTTTTCGTCACGTATTTTCTTGACGGATTTTGGGAATTTCCATGTTTTTTGGCCTGTTAGAGTGAGAAAAAGCCGAAATTGAAAAATACGAAAATGTATGCCACATCGACCTTCCAAGCGAGAGGAAAACAAAACCATAGAGTAAAGGGCAAAAAAGAAATAATGTAAAAAAGAACTGGGACACTGAGTGATTAGAGGCGAAAACAGCTGATCCGTATCACTCCAAACTGGTGCAGGTATACCCGGATACCTTGTCCGGCCCATTTTATCTTGACAGTGCAGATGTATTTAGCGATTCTACTTGCATAGAACTACTGGTAGCATTGTAGATTCTCCAGAACATTTGAAATTTCACAGTTGAAAATGATCATGCCTTGCCCTCAAGGATTCGCAGAAGAGTAATTGGATTTTCCCTGGTTAGAATAGTCTAGTAACTACGGGTGATTTTTAGGAGAAAGAGCTGTATGAACTGTGCCGATGCAACTAGAGCCAATTGAAATGGTATGGACTATGTATCTTCATAGACAATAAAAATTAACATGATGAGAATAGTCCAACATATCCTTTTCTAGAGTGCGCTAAATAAAGTAGTCATGGTACTGTCACTGCAAGCAATATTTTGGCGGGATCAAAATAACTGTAAGAAATTAGGTAAAGAAGAAGGTGAATAACCAGAAGTTGCTAGAAACTCACCCTTTATGTAGAGATATCTGTACAGTAATAGCCGTTTGTGGCTTTTATGTGTACAATGCAGTCTCACTTTGAGAAATCCTCTTTGAAATTCTCATTGATCGACTTTAAGTTCTAACCAGTAAATTCTAACCAGTATGACCAGTTTGGAAGAGATAAGTTCTATTCGCAATCCTGCCTACAATCTGGGGTCGCTAATTGGAGCAAAATCGAATTACCCAATAAATTTAGTTCCAGTGATTGTCTGTTTATTATGTAGCATTTACAACCATATGTTGTTTGGCTCTTCCACAGATATACGTAGTTTCCATGAACAGCCCAGGCTATTCTGGAGGCCCACTTCCTTCCAGAAGCCCTAGTTTCTCTGGTTTTGACTGTTGCCTCTATGACTCCTTCACAAATGCGTTGATTTAGCGTTTTATTAGATGACTTAGCCACAGTAAATACTCATCCATGCCATCTGTGCTCTTCCAAGTTGCATGCGGACTGCTTCTTCATGAGGTGTTAATCGCTCGCAGCGTAGCAATTCTGATGAATGGGATCCATGCGAAGAAGACTTCTTCTCTTTTATTTACTTTTTAAAAAGAGTTTCCATGCTCAAGAACTGGAAACAGTCCAGCTGAACCACCAGAAGTGTTGCTTTCTCAGGCATTCCTGTCCTTTTTGTTTATGTTTTTCTTTCTCTTACGTAATGTGTCTGTTATCGCAGCTCAGGAAGATGCGAGATTAATGGAATATTCTGGTCGATAACTTAATCTAAATTATGTAAAAAAAAGTTACTAAAAATATGGATGTCAAACAATTCTAAAGAGGTAAACCGAGGAATTCCTAGAGCAGATTCTTCTTTAGTACATAGTGACTTGGACATATGTAGGAAATTGTCCTGATGAGTCAAAGCTTCTTGATGGGGCAAATTTCACACTATCAATTAAATAAAATTATTTTAACACATGAATATGCTTGAAAATTGCAAATTACAACTTTTCTCCTGGAACTAAGCAGAATTGTGGCTACATTCTAGACGGAACAAGAGAGAATACTTCAAAAATGAGAGGGAAAACAATGCTTTATGATCCACCCCTTCTCTGGACGCATACACCCAAGTTACACAATAATGTTATAGTTGAAATCCAGAATTTATTGACATTTGCTTTTGCCATCAGATTTTTTCTTACGAGTAGAAGCGTTATTCTTAGGTAAGGTAAGTATAATAGTAAATTTGTTGTTCTCAGCAGATATTTATTTACTTACTTGTACGTGGGTATACCACGCTGAATGAATATATACAACTTCAAGAATTCTGGTACAGCGCTGAGAATTACCGAAACGATGACAACTGATAGTTGTTAAGTTAGTAGTGCAAGACAGAGTAATTCGGTAAAGTTAGCACAGTACAAGGATTGTAACTAAAAAGAAGATTCACGTACTTGTCTACCTCTTCCATGTATTGTCTTGGCGAGTATGCAGAATATTTTTTGGAAAATCCCAGGAAAAATTAAGGCAGCTTTAGTCCGTTTCGAAAACGACGATAATTGGTATTCTGGGCCTGCGACTTGCATTTCTCGCCTCCTTCTTAGAATGCGATACTATTTCTCGCTTTCTCTTTTTCTCTAATATCTTCCCTACCACGTTCCTCGGTGAAACGCACTATATCTGTGTGGAAAAAATCGCAAACTGCTCTTTGCCGCAGAAAATGCTACCTTAACTAAATACAATTTTTTTTAGCTATTTATGAATGTTCTTTTTTCAGGTACCCGTGTGCAGTACATACTGGCCAGCTCAACCGCAGGCCTACATATATCCCACAGTATCATACTACAACACGAAACCATCATTGTAAGGCAATATAAAGAGAAGAATAAATCTACATCTAATATACTTGTACATTATTCGCACTCACTTATATTTAACGGTTTCTGGAACCTGTTTGCTCTCTTAATAACACCGTGAACACCCTTGTTATGAGTAATTGGTTTGGTGGTATTCGACAACGTTCCGCCACTGTTCGCAGTAAATCACTGCCACCATCGATGATGTTTCACTGGAACACATTCATTAAACGCATCTGATGCAAACGTATAGCTATTCTCTTTCTGGATTTTGGTGAAAGTACAGGATGGTGGGGAAAATACAAATTACAGTACAGAACAGAGGAGTTTATCAGTAGGTGGAATGATTGTTGGAAGGTAAACAGCTACCAACAAGCACTGCGTAAATTATTAGCGATTCGTCAGTGCCTCCATGGATTTGCCCCTATGGATCGACATAAACAGCTAGCAGCAGTGGGCGCGGCGGCGGCATGGGCTGTTTTTGCTACTCTGTGTTGACGGAACTTCTGTTGAGGCCTCGTTTGGTGCATGTCGATTTCCCTCATTCAATAGGGCTTGAATAGGGAGCACAGCCCAAAAGATTCGAAAAATTCAGTTTGTGCTGTGGAGATGCCAAAGCCGTGCAGCAAGGTTAGTGTTCACGCTTCCTCGTGCTTGTTCACGTTGTTTTCGTGCGGCAAACGGAGTTATTTAGTCAGCTAGCCGTTTTCAGCCCTTTTATGACGTATCTCCCAAATTGTCAGGATAACGCTTCCAGGGATTGAAGAACTAGATATTCACCTCCTTGAAAACCTTGCCCTGGATGCAATATTGGGATTACCCAGTGTTAACGCGTTGACTTCCGTGCTAGAGATTGGCAAATTTGTGCGGTGTTGACACGTTTATCCTGGATAATTTCCATGACACATTTGGCTCCTGGGAATTTTCTGTTAAGGTCGACGTCGCGCACTCTTCTAATAGTATCACCCTTTTAATTTTGCTTCTGATAAACAACAATCGAATTAAGGGTAAGGACAAGAGTACGAACATGCGGACTCTTTTATCTTTCTTCTTCTTTCTCTATTTTTTCCTCACTACTTCTTCCTCATCTATTAACCAAAAAATTAATTGGTATTTCCAACCTAATTCAACTTCAAAGATGAACCCACGGTATTTGATTAAGGATAGCCGAATCCGAAGGGATTGCTGGCTCTGACTAAGTATTTACCTTCTGCTAATTCGCATTACTTTCCCCCACATAATCGGTCTACGTTTTTCGATCCCAACATTCTGTGTCAACAATTACTTTCGGTTCGCCTCACTTCACCTCAAATACACGTTTCATTCTCTCATTCGACTACCTGTTCCAGCGCAGATGTTTTCTCACGAGGTAACTTTTGACTCCATATCGAATTACGTATTTTCTCCGCAAAAAAAAAACAATGTTTTCTACGAATTTGTGCTTATTGATGTTATTCCTATGATTGACATCAGGAGTGCACTGAACTACGTATCTCGGTGTTTTTCGAATTTTTCCTTTTCCACGAAATTTGAGCGCTCCATTGCGTGCAACCGATATCCATAGTCTCATGAAACTTGGATTTCTCCTTAGTCGCGCGCTACTTATTTATTATTTATTTTTTTAATCCACTGGTTGAGGAAAAAGGAAATCAATGTGCCAGGAAAAACACGTCGTGTTAGTGGCAAACTCAAAATTCACTTTTTTTTGAAAAAGAATAAGCACATGAGGATAAGAGTCTCATCACTTAGAAGCGAAGGATCAGTGAGGAAGGCTGCACTGTGACGTTTTCGCCCTTCTAAAGACGGAACTCTTCGAGAACTCGCCTTTTTACATACCTCTGGGAACGCCTAGACATCAATGGTGCGATTGAGACTCTGAAAAAAGTGAGGGATTGAGCACAGCGTGCGAGGCAACTCTGTCGAGGCCTTCTAGTTCGCTGAGCTGGCTTATAGAGCAATATGTTAGGTTTTTGTTTGTTTTCAAATTTGAAATTAGTAACGTTATTAACTTCATAGCTGTTCCTCCCTCTCTTATCTACATTACGAGTTTTTTCAGCAGATTTTGACACCTCTTTCACGCGAGCTCGAACAAACATTAAGAGTGGCGATGTCAGTTATCAGTGTCGATTAGATTTATGACATTTGCGTCGACTCCGAGCGTCCGCTTCCATTTGCGTCCGCTTTCTGCCACGAAAACACCGCGTTCGTCTTCCATGCTTGACCGTTTATAGAATTCCGACACATACGGCCGTCGGCGACTCGCGTGTCGACGCCGCTCGCTGCCTTCGCCGCCTTGGTGTCGTCGTCGTCGGGGTGGTCGAGCGACGTCGCTTTGTGGATGAGTAAGCGAGACTGCCCGCCCCAGTCGTCCGTCGCACCGTGCGCGTCCCCAACCACCAACTCGCTCCGTCTCTCTCTCCTCCACACTCAACCTACCGCCACCCCCGATCACCGCACATGGGCACCTGTTGCTCACGCAACTCACGCAAGTCTCAGGAGGTACTCGTTACTGACTTCTTTTGCGCAATTACTGCACGGGAAATGAATGAGTCCACACGTGTATCCGTGGCACAGCGGGTCTGCAACGTTCTCTTATCGCTGCTGTACCCTCAACGAACTTGTCATTTTGCGAAATTTGCTGATGCTTTTGTTCAGTCCTTATCGTCACATCGTCCCTGCATCCGATGTTTGCTCTTTTGCTTTCTGTTGTGCAAATAGGAAGTTTGTACGACAAGAACGGCAGCATTCTAGGCTTGTACCAAAAATTCAACATCTCCTAAAAAAGTCGAAGCATCAGTTGTCCCCTTATATTTATCAGAACATTTCCCTACAGCATACGACTAGATTTAAAAAAAACTCTCACCCCCCCCCCTCCCCCTTCACTCGCTCACATTCCAAAAAATCGCAAGCAAATTTGCCGAGCTGTTTCCCGGAAGCAAGCGCAGTTTCCTCTCAAATTTCGTGAATTCCACAACAATGCACCTATTGGAAGTGTTGGATTTTTTCTGGAAACTTTCTTGTGTATTGACGCAAACCAGGGGCGCTGTTATAACAAACGCATACAATTGAATTCTGAATGTCTTTGTTTACTTTGCATTGTTTCGTGGACCTGCCTGCGCAGCTGCAACTTTGACATTTTCCTGCACTTGCTTGGCTTCGGCCGGCTGCAGAAGGTGGAAAGTGCAGCTTATCGTGGATACCATGAGCTGGAGTAGGTGTACAGTGCTACAGTATGTCGAGACGGGGAGAGCGTGAAATATCGCTCTGGAAAGTGGTCTTGGGATGATTTCACGCGAATTAGCCGCATCGTTCCAGTTCCTGCAGTCGCGCTTTTCTGCAGAATCGCTGATTACTCCCTTAACTTACTTCCGTGTAATTTACAGGGGTGTTATGTATACTGGTATAAAAGCTCAGAGTTACTTTCAAGGTAATTGAGCGTTCACTAGGAAATGAATTATAGACCTTGCGAAAAATGTCACACATTGACTCGCGGGTTGATGGATGACAAAGTGCTACGATAAGAGAAAGAGAGAGAGAGAGAGTGAACCCGCGTTGTTTCAATTTTCTTCACTGGTTTCGTGGATAATTCCTGTACCAGCACCGCGAAGGCTCCCACAACTCTACAGAGAAGATGCCGCTCCGTGTAGGTCTCGATTTCTCTCTTCAGTTCCTCTTTCTACACCTCACTTTGCACACAATTCCATTTGGGCAAGGAGAGTAATTTGTTTGCAGACGTAGTGCAATTTTTTCTGGATAACTCAGTGGGAACAGCGTTTGTGGTCAGGATTTCTCGTTTTCTCGCGTAGTTCAGCAGTAACCACGACGGAATGTCCGTCAGTTTGCGGAAACACGTCGAGGTCGCTGCGAATTTGCTCGTGATATACTGACTGTTGTGCGTATCTGCGTTCGGGCGTACGATCACGTTGGAATTCCTCCATATTGATGCATCGACTCGTAAATGAAATTGACATAGAACATCGATCGGGAGGCGAGTCTGCCTATATGTGAGTGTGTGTGTATGTGTGTGTGCGGTCGCAACACAAAACTAGCTCCGATTGCCGTTTTCGCATCAATTCTTCGGTAGCAGTCCATGCAAAATAATTGCCGACCCGCCTGGATAACATTGACACAAGTTTTTATAGATGGATCTGTAGAAAATACCAAAACAACGCGCGTGGAACATCACGTTGTGCTATCAGTTCCTTGAAATGTTTGGAAGCAAGAGTCACCTCACAGACGAGTGAAAATACGAAAAGTATTCGCCTCGAATTCATCCGTGGGGGTAATTTTCCGCCTAGGAAGCTCCCCACTATTGTGATGTTGGAATAATATATTAGACACACCCAATATTCGAATATTCGATCTCGAATAAGTCGGTAAATTGAATTGTTCAGGAAAGGGAGAGCCCTGCAAGTTTGAGTAATCGAAAACAAGGGGTGTTAAGCTTTGTGTTCTCTGAATTTTCGATTTCTTGGATAGACGTTTGGATCGCTATTCAAAATAATTAAATTTCTTCGATTTGTATTTGGTCAACACTCTACTCTCCGTATACTCAAGACCGAATAATTTATCAGATACAGTGCCGACCAAAACTATCAGGTTGTTGCGAAATTAATTGCCGAAATAGACAGTCCAGTTCAAAATGCTGTAACTCTGTTCAAACTCAACGTTATTTATCAAAATAAAATCCACCAGATTCTACACATCTCTGCCAACGATCCAGTAATTCATTTATACCTTTACAATAGAAACTGAGATCACGAGATTTTAAGAACTCTTGGAAGGCAATTTCAACATGCTCCAAATCAGGAAACTGCTGCTGACGCAGGTTTGCTTCGAGAGCTCGGAAAAAGTGATAGTCGGTAGGGGAGAGGTCTGGAGAGTAAGGTGGGTGAGGGAGAACCTCGATGCCTAACTGCGTCAGTTTTTGCCGGGTGAGTTTTGAAGTGTGAGGCCTAGCGTTATCCTGGAGCAGGACAGGCCCACCTCTGTTTACCACTGCCGGCCACATTTGTCGCAACTTTTCATACATCAGGTATAAGTCACAACAGTCAGACTCTGATGTAACAGCCTGACTAGGTTGCAGAAGGCTATAATGAATAACACCCTTACAACACCACCAAACTGTCAACATAACCTTTCTAGGGTGAAGATCTGGTTTAGGGAAGCTTGGAGGGTTAGAGAACTTGTCTACCCATACATAACCACGTTTCTTATTATCGAATAGGAGCCATTTTTCATCTACAGTTAATAAACGGTGAAGAAATGGCTCGTTTTTCTGGCGAACGAGGAGGTTAGAACAGATCTCGTAGCGGGTGGATTGCTGGTCAGCGGTCAGATCATGGGGTGTCCACTTTTGCATTTTTCTCACCATGCCAATGGAGGCCAAATGTTTTGAAACTGTAGCATAGTGAACCCCCAGGCCTGCCGCCAACGTACGAGTAGTAGTATCGGGTTTCGTTTCCACCGCTGCTCTCAGTGCTTGATCGTCCAGCGACATCCTTCGACCACGACCGGGTTTATCTTCGAGATCAAAATCGCCGGAAGAGAATTTTGCGAACCAGCACCTCACTGTCCTTTCGGAAGGAGAGTCCGTGCCAAAAACAAGTGCCATATTACGGGCTGCTTCCGCTGCAGAATGGCTGAGTTTGAACTCGTACAACATGATCACTCGAAAATCGCGTCGGCTCACCATTTTTCGCGACCCTATAAAAAAGTCCAGGGAAGAGCTAGCGAGATTATTGAAGAAGCATCTGAAAGAGCAGAACAAACCCTACCAGGAGCTAGCACAAGTAGGCTTGAAGTTGTTGAATTGGGCAAGGAAAAAATTTTTTTCAAGCATGCCGTGAAACGGCAATTATTTTCGCAACAACCTAATATATAGCCTTTCCAACTCTCCTCCATAACCTCTGTTAACGCAAAGCTCGTATCAGTGTAAACCCTTCAGGTTCAAATTCCTAACTTCAACGAATTTTGAGTCTCGACAACCATCATAAAAATTTAATTTTCAAAGCTTCACGTTAAGTCAAGATTTACGTTAACAAAAGGTATGCAGAAAGTTGAAAAGGTTATATAATTTTGGCCGGTACTGTATCTCCGAATATTCAATTTCCAATAAGTTGAAATTCCGAATTTCCGGAAGAGAGGAGGAAGTATGTACAGTTCCTGAGGAATTATAAGAAAAGGTTGAGGCCCTCCTCTTTTCCCAGCATTCGAATTTTTTGAATCGGATTCCGAATTGATAATTGAATTAGTTTAGTTATTCGATTTTTATTCCATCCGAAGCATAGGTCCCGCCCCACACTCTCTGAAATAAGGAAAGAGCGCTCAGATACTCTCAAGGCAGTAATTTTTTCCCTAATTGTCAAGTGATAGTTCTCGGAATGTCTCTTCTGGCAGGAATCATCCATTAATAATTCTTTTTCAAGTAAATGCTCTCGAATTCCACCTGCATCGCGCTCCCTTCTTTCACGTCATGAATACCTGGACAACTAAATCAAACGCGCAAGAAGTAGAAAAACAAGAAACCCGTCTCAATTTGAAGAATTTCTCAAGTGTTTCGTAGGTAGAATAGAGAAATGAAGAAATAACTCAGCAGTTTATTCCACAAATTCACTGATGTTTGAAGGCAGCGCCCATTTAAACTTTCGTCGTTGAAATTTTAGCGTAGGTTTTAAGCTTAGGTTTTCAGCTACGGTGATCATGGATACATGAAAAATACAGTAATTTCTACCAAAACTCATGGAAAAAGCTCTTTTAAATGTTTCTAGCCCACTTTCTATGATCAGAATGGTCGAATTGTGCGGATCGGGTGTGGCAAAAAGTCGATAATGCAGCCTTTCTCGTCACGTATTTTCATGACGGATTTGAGAAGTTGCATGGATTTAAGCCTGCTGAAGTGAAAAAAAAAACAGAAATTGAAAAATGGACCAATGTACGCCACATGTGCGTGCCTAGAAAGAAAAAAAGAAAACCATAGAGTGAAGGGTGAAAAAGCAATAATGTAAAAAAATAATCGGAAAATTGAGTGATTAAAGGCAAAGACAGCTGATCCGTATCACTCCAAGTGGTCCAGGTACACTTGGGTACCTTGTCTAGCCCATTTTATCTTGACAATACTGATGCCTTTAGTGGATTAATTTGTGTTGAATTACTGGGACTGTTGTCTACTCTCAGGAACATTTCAAATTTTAGCCTGGACAATTGCCGTGGGTGCTACCTTCAAGGGAATATCTACATATAGCCTATACAAGCTCCAAAGAATTCTATTTTTTTCTTATTGCAATATTTCCAGGTGAAAGAAAATGAATGATTTTGGCTTACATGTGTAGGATCTAAAGTGCTCAATATATTGAAAGGTATAGACAAACTTGTAAATTAGAGAGTATTGAAGGTGATGAGCGAAAATAGCGGAAAAATGGTTTTTTTCTCCCAATAAACAAATCACCACTTTCCCTCAAATTTACTGATTCAGAAAGTTTTAGGTTTTTTCCTGTAAAACCATTTATTTGAGTAATTCGCTGAGATGATTGAATGTATCATCGAAACTTAGGGTAAACGTGTTGACGCCCATGCTAGTAATAGTATCAAATTTGTGTAGTGTTAACGTGTTTACCCTGGGTAATCTCAGTTATGCATGCGCTCGAGATTTCAAGCTGTTTCGGTACAGTTATCGGATCCTATGCTCAACTTTACCACTTTGCCAGCTTTTTTGTGACCTAAGCTATGTTAACTCACCCAGTGGTGTCGTCTTACCTCCTCGTCTATAACACCAACTTTGACCATTTCTTATTCTCCATTTTGGGCTCAAAAGATCCTCTCCAATCATTCACCAGAGATGAGCGAAGACACGACTCTGGCAGGGAGAAAAACTGTTCTCTCCACGAAAAAAAATGCAAACTGGAAAATTGGAATCTCAAGGACAAAGTTGAAGGAAAATCAATTCTTCCGCCTGAATAAAATAAAATCTATAGATGACTAGTTCAGTTTTTTTTTCAAAATTTGCCTGCGGTCTACACAACTACATGGCTTCCTAGACTACCTTCTGGGTTCACAATTTTTGTCTACCTTGAGCGCCCTTTTGCCCTATCGAAGCCGCTTCTTCCACCATACCAGTCCGAAATAGCCTCGGTAGAAATCTAACCTGGTGTGACAAACTCGGCAAAATTGGACTTGATTACCAGTCAGAGCGACAATTTCCACATCAGTGGAAATCATTCTCTGCTTCCGTTATTTGCAACGCTTTTCACTTTTTCACTCGTCATTTTTGAGTCTGGTTAGCGCTAAGTTTTTCCTAAACCTTCCATGACGTACTGAAATTGCTTATGTTAGGCATATTACTGTTGCTAGCTGTCGTCATCAAGCGCTTTCATGGATATTATAAATATAGACAGCTGTTTGTGCAGATTTGGTGCTGTGAGCAGTTAACAGTGTTCTATTGAAGATGTGTTTGTGTTGGTTCTGATCCCATTGAATGCACGAAAATGTGCACACCTTTCGGTCCAGAAATTCTACCTCTAGGAATGGATACTGGCCGACATGCGCCTTTTGGATGTTCTCAATGGATATATAAAGAAATAAAGAGGGAAACCATTAAAGAGAACGCTACATGTGCAGATCTTGGAAATCTTCCTCGGATCCAATCGGAATTCGTAGTTATTGAAGTCAATACGTGACTTCTCAGGCAAGGGACCTCAACTAAGCAGATCAAATGGAAGTTGGAGGTTAGGAGTCGAGTGGATGGAATAGATATCCAGCTTAGATTACTTAACCTTTCCTTAATCTGCCTATGCTAAAAAAATTAGTGACGTTAGAATTTAAAATATGTAGGTGGACCTCGCTTGATTCCCGCTCTTGCTTTTTCCTTCTGTTCCGCCATTCTCTGGATCTGGGCTACCAATTAGGTAGCTATCACTATTCCTCCTCGGAAAAACAGTTCGAGTTCAGTGCATCACTTCTTTCTCGAGGTCGCAAAAGTTATTGCTTCGTACCCCATTAACCATACATACATGTATTTTAAGTTTTTTGCTCTCGTTTTTGGTACCTTAATGTTATTTTTTGAAAATGTTTTCTTTCCTAGAAGGCGATATCAGGCACAACTCCTTCGGTATTCTTACTGGATTTAGGCGGAAATCACGGTAGACCAACACTAAATACGTTTCTTCGAGATAAGTTGCACTGAAGCAGAACTGCAATACATTTCCAGGTCACTCTTCTTGTCCTAGGAAATGACTGTATAACGAGCTAGTCCTGAAATATCTTCAGCTACATCCTTAATACATGTGGCTGTTGTGGCTCTTGTTTGTGCTGTAGTCGAAGTAGTTTCTTTTCCGTCTAGCAACTCCTGAGTAATTCTGCTTCTAGTGAGAAGAAACATCTAAAGCCCGCAGTCACATTGAACTAGGTCCTTTTTAGAGACTGTTAGGCTCAAGCTGAGGAAGCAGACCATAATATAATAAATCAGAATAAACTAATTATTATATTCTAATTTTCGTCTTTAAAGAAGTGCCAAAATCTGCCAAAATGTGTTCTCTACAAATGTCAAACATCACTCCATGTGTAATGGGTTTATCTGCACTTTCCTGCAGAACGTTTGCAAACTCGATGAGCTTTTTCATGCATTGCTGAGAATAGCAGGAGAACTAAACAGGTCAGGAGACTCGTAGTGCCGTTCGCGCGTCCTTGATAATCCCGTCGTTATCGAAAGACTCCGAGCTACTTGGGGCAGAAAAAGAAAGTCCGCGGGTTTTTCTGCGACGATGAGCACCATATTCAAGGGTTCTTCCTTTGTCAATATTCCTGTGGGGATTTGTCTTGTTTGGGAAGGTCCACTACTATTGTGGATCTTGATGGCACCGGTGTGGGCGAATTTTTCCCGTAAAAAAACCAAGGTCCAGGTCTTTGTATGCCTGACTTGCAAGAATCAAGCAATATCGTCACTTCTGCCGACAGTTAAGGTTAACTGCTATACCTGTAAAGTGATGAATGCGGACTGATTAGTATTGTCTGTGTGTATTGGTGAAACGCGCAACGAATTGGCGACGACCTGTTCGTTGGCCTCTCTCGACCTGCGACTGCGATTGAAAACGCGTTCTTGCGATTCACTCCAGCATTCGATAGAACGATGACCAAATTGGTTTTCCAGCTCGGGAATATCCCTCCGGGAAATAAATTCAGCACTTTATGAAGTTGTATCTAGGGTGGTAACGTGATTAAAACCAGTGAAAATCGTGGTTCTGGTATTCAGTGATCCTATTCGGATAACTTCCAGGATTGATACAGTAATGCAACAACATAACAAGCGGTAATCTCGTCAATTCTCTTTTTGTAGAACTATTTTCTGGATCGGTCGTGCAGAACTTGCAGCATTTCTCCTCTCCAGCGCTACCATGTTGTTCGCGGCGGAATGTTTGGCGAACAGATTTCCCAGGAATCGTTCGGAAATTAAACATGATGGATGATGTGCCTGGAATCATGCGCTTCAGAAATTCCTATCAGCCTGCTACTAAAGACAACAAAATTGTTGAACAAGGATTGCCTACGCATAGCCGCCACATGTATCGTGGGAAATGCTCTCAGGGATGAGGCTGAAAAAAAATCTAAGAAATACGCAGAAAGGGATTCATCCTAATTTTTTTGGAGAGGACCCAATGGCGAATAAGAATGCTTCGTCTTGTAGGAGCATGTCGGCCTAAAGTGATGCAAAAAATTTTCTGGATTTTGAGCCCCTCAGGTTCCTTACAATGCCCTCTACCTTTACGGTCAGAAATTAATAGAAACGTAAATGCTAAACACTACTCATTATTTATTACTTCCTTCATCCCATATATCATGACTGGGTCACACCACAATCCCTGGAAGAATATGAGATGTAACCAAAAAGAGAACTGATTTGTTTTAGGAGGTCCAAGTACGTGAATAGGAGAATAATTCTAAGTTTACTTTTATTACTAAGATACTTCTGTTTGCTCGAGGAGCACGAATTTTCCCAATGTTCTCCATTATCACTCCAAAAACAATTCCAGTATTTGGCAAAGATAGCTTAAAAGGCAGCACTCACGATAATTTCTATGCCCGAAATCTTAAATTTTCCAGAGGAACGACGATGGTCCAAGTAATTATACGCAAGTTGATTCGCTAAAAGCAACTGCGTTTTTAAGATAAAATGGGCTAGACAAGCTATCCGAGTGTACCTGGATTAGTTTGGCGTGATACCGATCAGCTGTTTTCGCTTCTAATCACTCAGTTTTCCGATTCTTTTTTGCATTATTTTTTTACCACGCTTTCCTAATTGGTTTTGTTTTCTTCTCCCTAAACACGCCCATGTGGCATACATTCTTCTACTTTTCAATTTCCAATCTTTCCACTCTAGCAGGTTCAAAAACAAATAAATTTCCAAATCCCTCCAGAAAATACGTGACAGAAAAGGCAGCGTTATCGACTTTTTTGCCGCACCCGATCCGCGCAACTCGACCACTCTAATCAGCGATATCGAACTAGAAATTTCCAGAACTCCCCTTTCCATGAGTTCTGACAGAATTGGCTAGTATATTCTTGTCCCAGGGGCAAAAACCTAGAGTTGCAGCCGTAGAATCCGAATTTTCGTGGAATTCGCGTTGCTCGTGGGATTTGCGTGATTTTCACACTGCCTCTTTGAGAATGAATGATTTTGAAGAAGGAATGCACCGTGAGACTCAGGGCGATGCTCTTCACATGCCTGCACCCAATCTGCATTGATTTTGAGCGGCTGTCACCAAATATTTCAATAAATCCGTTAATTACCCTGACTCCGCCTAATAGTTGAGGTAGAGCACAGGAAATTCCAAAACAGGCATGTGAAGAGCATTGCCGTGAGTCCTACGGTGCAGTCCTTCTTCGAAATCCTCCACTCGCAAAGAAGCTGTATGGAGACCCCGCAAAATCCCGCGAGTAACGCGAATTCTGCAAAAATTTTGAGATTTAACAGCTGTGCCTGTAAGGTTACGCTCAAATTTCGACAACAAAAATTTTCGTGGGTGCTGCTTTTTATTGTGAAATATATTATAGTAATGTTCGTGGAATTTTGGTCGCAGCAGTATATTCCACTATTAATGGTACAAGAAGCCTATTTCGAATGTGCTTTGGGAGGTGGATCTTCTAGAAGAGGGATTCAAACACGGCGTATTTGTCTTGTTCGTGAAGCCGTCATAGAAGAAAAGTTGTGCCATTCTCGGGTGTTTTTATTCGGCCCTGGGATCAGAGAGGAAGTCCGAGGAGCCGATGCGCTATTTATCACACAGTGTGCCCTCATGCTGACATACTAGAAGTGATGTCAAATTTCTTCAGCTGCGCCTACTCTTCTTTTCCCTTCAATTCTCATGGCGCTTGCGTTGACTCTTTCTAGCCAATTTGCTTAGACAAGCGTAGATTCTGATCAGGCTCAGCCAGGAGGAGGGTGGAAATGGAACTGTATATGAGCGTGATGGTCCAGCAAAGAGGGGCCTACGTCGTATCCGAAAGCTTATCTCTACGTCTAAGACTATTTTTCTATCCATCAACTGAGGAAAAGGCTCTGATTATGTTTTATGAGGAAAAAAGTGCGAGTCTATTCCTTGCGGAGGAGTTGGAAGGTAGACTGGAGGTGTTACTCAGTACTAATAAAGTAAAACACCTGTAGTTGAGTGCCATGAATCGCTAAGATAAGAGCAAAAATTTTTTATTGCTAGAACACCAGCAGCTCTCATGTCACATTCTCATCGATTAGCAAAGGTTTGTCTCCTTTGAGTAATTTCTCGTGTTTCGTTTTGGAGTTTTTCTGGCCCTTATTTGTAGCCTCGCTAAAACCTGTTCCTCTATTAACTCATTTATTTGCGGTTATTAATTCGAATGGTTCGTCCACACAGGTATAGTTAATTGCCCAGGGATGAGCGAGTGGTAGAACCTCACACATAATTCACTCCCCTAAAGTTTTACTTACTTACGTTATTAACTTCTTTTTTTGCTCTTGTTCTTTGCTTTTGAATATAAAAGCTCCAGTGGTTTAATCCCTATTATAAGCGATTCATGATATGAGATATGATGGAATTTTCTCATCATTAATAGCCTTCGATTCATTACCAACAGCAGCAAATTTTGTAAAGATCTACAGACACTGTTCCATGACAGTCCAGGAACGTGCTCATTTTTGCCCAGCATTACTCAAGCAAGGGAAACTTGTGAACTATTGGTTGACGGTGATGCAGCCACATCTGAAGAAAATTAGATTCTGACCGTTCTAATCTCACAAGGAGACATTCTCACCTGCATCTTGATGTGTATGTACATAGCTCAAAAATCAGGAAATTGTTTCCAGGATAACGCAGCAACATGAGGGTGCCCTATCAAAAAACTTGATACTTTTGTCATTTTATTAAATGTCATATTAAGTACTGTTCCAATCGAGGGAAGCAATTAAATTTATTTTATTTAGGGTGGAGATGTTGGTGAAATCCGAGACGAGGACCTCAAAGGCATATTCCGCGAGTTCGACCTGAACGGTGATGGTTTTATACAAAGGGTGAGAGTTATATAATTTCAAATTTCTGGGGCCGGTCTTGAATACGGATGTTGTCCAGGATGAACTGCGGTCAGTGATGCAGAAGATGGGTCAGTCTCCCACTGAAGAGGAGTTGGATGCGATGTTCAACGCAGCGGATCAGGATCACGACGGGAATATAGACTTTAAAGGTTGGAAATATCAAGGAAATAGGGAAAAATTTTGTTGTCATTGTTTAGTTCCATGGTTTTTCGCTGATTGTAGTAGTTAGAAAAAAATAGTGATGCTACCTTGTATGTTTTTATGCTTCCTTAAGACCTAGAATGAGAATTACTTAGTTTGCTTTGCGTTCGAGGTGTTGAGCTATTCGATTTTTTTCGAATATTCAAGGGATATTCGAATTGAGAAAACGTTGGTACAAAACAAGGCTTCTAGTTCAATATAATGCGAGATGCTTCCAGAATTCCTCCAAATTGCCCATGCAAATCCACTTTCACTTTCACTTAAAGCCGTTTTTGAAGAGTTGGACGTGGACGGTGATGGTTACATTACCAGGTGAGATGTACATGGTTATGACAGTGAACTCCAGGACTGTTTTCTTCTCAAAGTCGACAATTTCTTGAACCTATCCAGATCTGAACTACGAACAGCATTCCAACGAATGGGTCA
Source organism: Ancylostoma ceylanicum (assembly GCA_000688135.1). Classification (NCBI taxonomy): domain Eukaryota; kingdom Metazoa; phylum Nematoda; class Chromadorea; order Rhabditida; family Ancylostomatidae; genus Ancylostoma; species Ancylostoma ceylanicum. Next base: position 1,139,548 of record JARK01001360.1, on the reverse strand, counting down.
CTCACTTTCTGACCAGGATATAAAAGCTATTTATAAGCATGTTGATGCAAATAACGACGGAAAAATCAACTTCCAGGGTGAGTTCTTGTCATGATAGTCAATCTTAGGTGAATCCGAAATGTGTAAACAGGCACTCAGTCATTTTGATGACATTCTTTAACGAGTTCCTGCTATTTTCGTCCTATTACTACCTCACTGGTAGCATCTCATGGAGCATTCAAGCCACCTTCAAATATTTGGTGTGCCTATTCTCTGTCTTCATTAAATTCTCTACATCTTATCTTCATAAACTTCTCTTTCTTTCCATCATATAATGGTCTAATTACACGAGAGATTGGTATTCATGAATGGCACAGCGGGCTCTGCAACTTTTATAAAACTGAAACTATTCCGGAGATTTCATCTTGTAAATAATTCTAGTGTTTATCTTATCTTGAACACGCCATTTGAGCGTTCTCTGCTTCCTAACCAGTGGAAATGCTTTTGAAATGAGAATCTACTCAAAAGAATAGGATGTTTATAAAAATTAATATAAACATGAAATTTATTTACTTACTATGTACTGTTGTATGTAGTTGCTGGAAGAAGTTTGACGCCTGCATTAATTGTAGAATAATGGGGTTCGTCACACATACATAATTATCCAAGAATTCAATCACCAGCATTCTAATGTTGTTCCACTTAACCGCTATCGTAAACATGCTTGCTTCTGTAAATTAATAGTCCTTTCTCAGTGTGGACTTAAGGGCAGCACTCACGATAATTTTCAAGTTTGAAATTTCAAATGTTTTGGAGAATCCACGGTAGTCTTAGTAATTCTACGCGAGTAGAATCGCTAAAGGCAACTACACTGTCGAGATAAAATGGGCTAGACAAGGTGTCCGGGTATCACCGGATTTGGCGTGATACGGATCAGCTGTTTTCGCCTCTAATCACTCAGTATTCCGATGCCTTTCTCACATTATTTCTTTTTTACACCTTACTCTTTGGTTTCGTTTTTTCCTAACTAGACGTGGCTACGTGACATACATTCTCCTATTTTTCTATTTCTGTTTTTTTCACTCTAGCAGGCTCAAAAACAAGTAAACTTCCAAATCCGTCAAGAAAATACGTGACGAAAAAGGCAGCATTATCGACTTTTTGCCATACCCGACCCACGCAACCAGACCAACCTGGTCATTTTCAAGTTTTTAGAATTACGGATCATGGAATTTGAAATGGCATGCTATGGATATGACCTTATATGGATAAGAATAGTGTGTTGATCGAATGATGTATTAGATACATTCGATATTCGAATATTCGAAATGTTTAGGAAAGTGAGCACCCTGCACCTTTAAGTAAAGAAAATAAAAGCTACGAAGCTTTGTATTTTTGGAATGTTCGATTTTTTGGATGGACTTTCGAAATGTTATTCAAATTGATTAAATTTATTCGATTTTTAGCCGGTCAACACTCTAGATAAGAAGCACTATTAGTTGTCTGCAATTGAGCTAGACGAACTAATAATTTAGCTGTGGTCACTGCTAGCATCGCATTATTCATCCATATGATTCATGTTTATCAGAATACATAAAAAAAGAGATTTTCAAAAGCGAAAGAGAGACTATTATTCTGAGGTTCATGACCTAAACTACGCGTGATTGATGCAGTAACAATGGAAATCCTCAGCAAACGTCTGGAACTGATTAGCACAAATGTTTCTTACCGGGGTGCGGAGCTTTATGTCTGACAAAGGCGGTGCGACTGAGCTCTGCAAATGGTCGATTCACTTAATTAACCAATCACGGGGTCCGTCCGCGCCGCCCATTCCAGGTATAACACTCACTTGACGCATGGCTTACAATAACGCGGCAATTGTTATCGCTCTCACCTTCAAGCATGGATCGGAGCCAGAGCGTAGGATCTCTGTTATTGACTAAAACTACGTTGGAAACTACTTAGAAAACGCTATAGTGCTTGAAAGCCCTAAAAAGCTCACATAACTGGTCCATTTCTTTGCCGATGGAGTAGAAAGTTTGCGAATCCATGAAATCGCATTCGCAGATGTGCGAATCGGAAGGTTATTATATTTCTTCGCATTTTAATTACTATATTTAACAGCTATAAGTTGATTGAATAATAACATTCAGTTTTTATGGCTTATACGAGCGTCCCCTCTCCATATGTTCCTTAGTATCCTATCGAGGATGAATTATTCTCTCCATAACGTATAAATTCCAGAATTTTGCCAAATGATGACCAGAAGGAAGTAAAATCGGCGACATTCACTGCAGCACCAGCGTGTTCATTTTACTACGTCGTGTGTACTCATCTGATTCTAATAACCACATTTTACTCATATCGGTACTGAGTTATGCGCTCATCTCAATATTCACTCTACATTACTGCTTTTTCTCAACGTTATGCATTGTACTCAACGTGTGGCATTTCACTGTCACCTGATGGCCTAAGTATTGAATGCGTGTCCGGCATTCATCACCCCGTTCATTGCCTCTCAGATTTGTGATCTAAATTTCTAATCAAATTATTCACTCTTGTAAGTCATTTTGTTTTCTGTGATGTTAATTTACAGTATAAAGGGAGAGTACGATAATTGTTTCATCCATGGACTCATCGCAAAACTGGCAAAAACAAAGAGATCAAAATTCAGGAACAATGAATGACATGACATGGAATATCTGTGCATGCGCAAAAAATACTATAAATGATGGAAGACTTACTAAACAGGAAAGAAAGTGAACAACAGAGGCAACTTGCGAAAGCAATTCGAAACAAAATAGGCAAAAAATGTTAATTATGTACGCACCTCTGTGAGGTTTTCAACAAAGTTATAACTCCTATTCATATATTCGGCATCTAGGCGAACGTCTCCCTCATCCGGGATCCATAGAGAGGTGCCAGTTCCCGTAGAGGTAATGAACTTGAGAGTTCGGCTTTTCTCAGGATTTGATATGAGGCGACCACTGACACCACGAATGCGAACATCAGTACAAGTGTACCGGAACCGTGAAGATAGAAGGCGACACCGATTCGCTGCTGGAATTGAATCCAAGGATTAGGTGAAGTATGGAAAACTGGCTAGGAGGGATTTTCGGTCAACTGCAGTGAGATTCATGAACAATCCCGAGAAGGCTATTACCTATCCGCAATCCTGAAACGGGTGAGTTTTCCGAGGACAAATGAGGATGCTGGTTCAGTTTCAGACAAGCATGATAGGTTAGAAATAGCGAGTTCCATCAATTTTCGCTCAAGAAACTCTTCCAATCCAGAGAAGCTGGCAGATGATAATCATCCCGGGAACGTTCATGAATGCTGCCACTGCTCTTCCCGGAAGCATCATTGGAAAGATGGATAATCTCAAACTCATAGTTATGATTATCGGTGGGTATTAAGCCGAGTGTGAATAACGTTACGGATGGGCAAGCACGCTCATAGAAGCCAGTTCAAGGATAACTCCAGGCACGTTGACACGTTTACCAAGGGTAATCCCAATGACATATCCAGACTGACTGTTGATTGTAATTGATAAGTTAAGCAATGGTTAAGTGCGAACGTTGATCAAAGGGTAAATTTCTTTAACGGAATGGAGCTCAAACCACCAGGTAAAATTTCGTAAAATTTAACCTCCTATTAAGTGAGTCCTAAAAGTCAGGGGCAGTGCCACCCCCTTCATAATGATTTTTGAGTGACTGCGCTGCATGTTGAAATTGCTAAAATTAGAGCTGAACAATAGAAGAACTTTCAAAATTAGCAGTTTTGAATTAAGTAAACAGACCTCGAAAAAATTCAAAGTAAAATAATGTAATTAATTTGAGTTAAAAGGTCCTATCCATCCTTAACCCAAGGCCTTCGAGTGCTATCATTTATAATCACAATTTTAGCACAACTGATTCAGACCTTTCTTCACGAGATTGTTACAAGAGGAATTTTTAACAATCTAGAAAGTAAAGGGGGAGTGACAAAACAACCCACTAGAGCCCTAGTACGCACAAACGTGTGTACCACTTCCGAGACGTGAATGGGGACAATGAAAGTTGGCAGCAATCGGAGTTCTTGCACTTACCTCGTACGTGCCCACAAGTCCTTGAACAAATCGGTTATCCACGCGATGTGCGGCGAAGAAGAAAATTCCATCGCCAACAACAGCCATGAACACTAAAAATAAATTCTTCTACGCAGGATAGCCATTATAATGTTGTTTTATCCAGAGAGCTTGGAGATCGAAGGTTTTCATGAGTAAAATTGGGTGTGAAATTAAAACAGGACAGTTCAGTACTGACAAAAATGCAGGCCTACACTAACTGGTACTACTGTAGATGGTGTAACATCCAAGGCGTCTACGGACATTTATCTCCGTCGGGTCATGCCTTTGGCCTCATTGAACTCGGGGAAAAAGAGTCAAACATGGTACATGCAGAAGGTACCGTTAACTCATTTTAGCACCTTATTAGTCAACTTATTTTGGAGTTTAACAATCCCCAATCCCGGAAAAGTGCGGGAATAGCCGTTCTCCACAAATTGACCTATTAGTGCCTCACACACGCGGATGGTAAGTGTCCGATGATCCAACTAGGGTCCAAAAATCTGCAGCAATTTTTGAGGCCTAAAGGACATAAAAACAAAATTTTTGAGAAATATTTTTGAAGCAGAGGGAAAGGAAACGCTCCCACTGGACTTACAGGCTAAAAACACAAATATAGTGAAAATCACAGCACATCCTCCATTACATGGGGCGCAAAGTCCACAACAAAGGGCCATCGAAGAAAAAAGCAGCGATACAATGAGGCATCCAAGAACGGCCTTGTGCCATCCTAAATACGAACTCTCATGGAGTCATTGATGCAGAAATCCAGGAATAGATCCTCTAAGTACCAAAGAAATGATGGTGTTCACTCTCTCCGGCGGCACTGTTCTGGTCAATATCCTCGATGTTCTCATCTATCACCTTAAAAGTGAGTAAATGACTGTGGGAGTTAATTTAGAACCAGTTAATCAAGGCACGTACCTGACTAGCTGATTGGTCGAACTTGTACGTGCAATGTAACGCTTGTCCACCTCCAAATTCACGTCCAACAGCGGCTAGGTAGCGCTCTGCACGTGCACAATCAAGCCAAAGACCGTGCTAAAAGCAGGGCATTGAAGGGTTCGGAAACTGTTTGGGATCCATATCAAGGATGGTTCAACTTTTGGTGTTTCCTATTTTTCATTCATTGACCAATGTTCTAGAATCCATTAATAGGTCTGATGCGCTTAGATTAATACGTAAGTACGTGCATCAAATGTTCTGGCTAATGGTGGACGCAACTCGCAAGATAACTTGATTTAATTAGGAAATTCGGGTAATAAAGAAACCAGGAAGACGTTGGTACTGGGAATCTATTAAGATGTAACCCCCTTCTGTATTAAGCTGAATGCGTCCTTTCCCTTTGGCATTACTTCGCTCATTTAGATTTCCTCAGTCCTTCTATTTTCCTGAATTTAACAGCAGTTCCAACTGCGGACATCCAGACATGCCATGAATAAAGAAAGGCCGCAGTGTCCGGAAAAGTCTTCTGCTGCTCCTTTCTACAGCGCATTATGTTTTAAAGGCAGCATCCACAAAAATTTTCGTCATAGAGATAGAAAATCAAACCATTTTATCGTAACCTTATGTTTTCGACTACAATGCGCACGGGCTAATTAGTGAATCCTGTTGTCATTCATGAAGAAAGGATTTCTATATATTTCTGGTTCACGGCCGTGGACCAGGTTGGTCGAGTTGTGCGGGTCGTGTATGGCAAAAAAGTCGATAATGCTGCCTTTTTCGTCACGTATTTTCTTGACGGATCCGGGAAATTGCATGGTTTTGAGCCTGCTAAGGTGAAAAATTTTGGAAATTGAAAAGTGGGAGAATATATGCCACATGGACGTGTCTGAGGAGAATAAAACAAAATCAAAGAATAGAGGGTGAAAAAGAAATAATGTAGAAAAGAAATGGAGAACTGAGTGATCAGAGGCGAAAACAGCCGATCCGAATAACGCGAAACTGCTCCGGCGTTACCCGGATACCTTGTCCAGCCCATTTTATTTTGACAGTGCAGATGCCTTTAGCGATTCAATTTGTGTAGAATTACTGGGTCTATGGCCAATCCTCAGGAACATTTAGAATTTCAGACTTGAAAATTATCGTGGGTGCTGAATTTAACACCACACAAGATTACCCGCTGCTAACACGGAAGTCACCATGTTCACCGTGGGTATTCACCCTGGGTAATCTCAATCCCTCAATCCAGGCCCAGGTGTTCAGAATGACCCTCAACTCTCATGCTCGATGTTTATATTATACACACTTACTCTTATGAAACTACATGAAAGAGCATTTTTTTCCCAAAATTCCGGAAGAATGCGTGATGATAACCGCAGGTGAACAAATGGGATTCTCACGGAATTCAAACGGAGAATACCGACCTTGCCTCGAAGTCACCCTAATCTTAAGCGAGATCTACCGGTCGTTTCGGAAATGCACTAATTACTCAAAATTAAGCTGGAACTTGTCCGGAACTCGGCGGGATGTCGGCGACTGCAGGATTTAGCCAGGTATTCTCTAGGATCTACGCAGTGTAGAATTATCACAGCGAATCGTGGAAACCTAGCCCCTAGACTTCCACAATTTCCCACACAACTTCCAGAAGACTAATAGGGAACATATTCAGCAAATAAAACCTTGATGGGAAGTATTGAGCAATTAATGATTCAGACAGGTATTTTTCAGGATTTACGCCGTGTAGAATTATAACAGCAAATCGTGAAAAATTGTCCCCTACACTTCCACGGTTTCCCACGCAACCTCAAAGAAAACTAATAAATGCAAATGCATAAATGCAACAAATCCCTTTCCTGAGCAGTTGCTCGGTGAAAACTTGGATAGCATTACTCTTTAGTCCCAAACTCAGTTAAAACCCTTTGAAATCCATAATACTAGAAGATTTCATCAATGGCAATCGATGGCGCTGAAGGCGAATTGACTGCGAGTCGTTCGCAGCGGGTAGCCTTGAAAGGTGAAACGATTGGAAGAATGTGCATTCCAGTGTTTAATTTCTGGAGCGGTGTTCCAAGGCGCAGCATTTAATGTCTTCATGAAGCTGTAGAAGGCGAATCCGCGTGACAGCAGAAAAGTTTGCAAAGAAAAATGAGTAAAAAATCCACAATAATTTAAATTCCTTCTCGCACAGCGTGGATTTGAAAATCTGTTAATCATAGAACTTGTGAAGGATTTTGTTTACTTTTGAAATGGATACATAGTAGTATTGAAGTAGTGAACAACAGAATACCCACATGGTGCTCGGCTCGGAATTCCCGGATGTCGACCACCTGCCAGCTGGGACTGAACAGTCCGGCAGCGCTTAGCGCAAACGAGATTATAATTAGGATTAGTGCTACAACCAGGATGCATGTCTGTGCAAATCGTCCTTTCTCTTGAGCCATGCGATCTTTTAAACTGAAATTCGCCTATTGAGTGCTTGAGTCACGCACAATCCAGACATTCACGGATTGCACATAAACAGAATTGGTGACCAAAACAAACGAGAAAAAGTGTAACAAGTGTAACAACCGGGGAAAACAGTACGGTCAATCAATGGCGATGGAAATGGAATGGGGGAGGCTAGGCTAAATCAGAAAAGCGACGGAAATGAGGCGAATCCAGAAAATGTGGGACTTATTCAAGCAAGTGTACGAGTTAGGCGAGGTGATCACGGTGGGTGTTTTCAGGAGTGTGCTGGCAAGGTATCGTTGTTGCTAATCCGGAAAGAAAAGTAGATTCGTTTGCTTTGGTGTCAGGAATAGACACGCTTTCAGAACCACACAATGTTTTGCAGAGGGATGAGCCGTTAGAATGCGATCGCCGTCAGGATTTTCACGGATCGTTGATGTTGAGGTCAGTCGGCGCTCAAAAACTATCCACTATACCGCGTCTATACAAGGCCGAGGATCAATACTGGTACCAGTTCACAAGTGCACAGTTCCAGAGAACACAGCATTTGCAGAACGTGTTTATGAAGATGACAGCACCCTTGTGCACGTACATGGAACGGAAATATCTCGGAAGTGATGAGCCGTCGACGGCAAGAAACTCATTAAACTCGATGTAAAGCTGACCAAGACGAGTTTAATCAAATAAATGAGGGCACTTTCGTGCGTCTGGCTTCGGAACTCCGGCTAACGGTGGCTGAATGATGCTGAGCAACTAATTGAGGCATTTCCGGACATTGCGGATATTTCGTGCACAATGTACGCGGCGTATACGCACAATACGTGCCCATGCCCCGAGCCGAACACTCGAACACTCGAATCAAAGGCGAAAGAGGGCAGGACGAGGAGAAGAGTGAATTGTCACGTTGAGCGCAGACGTGAACCTCAAAACAACAACGTCAAAAGCCATTTGGCGAGTTCAACGTTGAGAATGGCAGACAGGTTCGTTTTAGGATGCGCATAATATGTGGAAATCATGGAACAGACAGCGAGTTTCATGCAATGATTGAATGTGACATAGTCTATTCCTCAACGGTTCTCAGGATTCTTCTAGCCGAGCCGAACCCGCGCGAGAAAATGAAGACGATTTTTCACCCTCCTCCTTAATGGTGGCTTCCAGCGATTCAACAGGATGTCGCACAGAAGAAAGAACTAATAGGTGATGCTTCAATGGATCTACTCAAGTCAATGGAGCATATGGAGAATTCTTCCAGAGCTTCGACTCTTCCTGGGAGAATGCTTAAAGGATTTGCTGCCGAAAAAGAATGAAGGTATCATTTTCAACGCATAAAAACAAGACTAGCCATGTGAAGGAATCTTCTAGGATTACATCCATTCCTCAATCTAGAATAAAATATTCCAGATAAGCAATTTTTGTGTTTATGAGCTAAAGTGCTATGAGTGCAATTAATTACAATTGCTGTCGCCTTAAGAGAACAATACAGAAGATGAGAACTTTTGTTATGAAAACAGTGAATTGTGAGGAGGAGGGGCATTTCTAGGATATTGAGATGAAGAAGGATAAACAGAGCTCATCCGTAAAATGAAGTGGAGTACACTATCGAGAAAGCGTGAAGAGTATGTAGGCCAAGCAGGAAAAGGTTCTGGATGCAATTTCGAACTGACGACCACCTAACATCCATGTTGTTGAGCACCAAACAAAGGATTGAATAGTGAGTCATAGTGAGCCATGAATGGAAAAATAAATTTCGTGAGAAATAGTAAGCAGTATCTGTCGATTATCATGTCCAAAACAGTTGGATGGACAACAAAATTCAATGAATACAAGATGAAATAATAGAACTAAATGATGAATAAGGTTAGAGATAATAACACAGGAATAAAAAAATAACATTGGATAGCACAGAATGTGAGAAAATGATTGAAAATATTTTTAAAAGGCGTACCCGTGACATGCTGAAGCTAGAATCAAGTAAATCTGCACAAACCCGTCGTTGAATATGCTATCAAGGACCTCAAACAGGAAGAGGGAAGAAAGGCAAAGAGGGCGGAGAGAAGGGGTTGCTAAGCAGGTAGGAGCAGTTTTAAATTTTTGGTGAGGTATTTTTATTTCTCTGGAGCTAGTGTAGAGTGATAGTATTAGGCTCGACCTCCTCAAAGGACGTACGAGATCTTTTATTTAAGTGGTAGCCTTAAAACAATAGCCGAGGCATGTTATTTTAGGAGAGTCCGAGAACGAAGTGGGCGGGTATTGTCCGTAGTGCAGATGCACTAACAAAAAAAAGGGGCACGCAATGCAAGGACGCACTAATGCAATATTAATATCAACAAAATATTAAGTGGATTTGCTAGAGAAGCCTGTACAAGAGCGTCCAGAAGAAATCCCACAATGCATTAGATGATATCCATGGATGTGTACGGGCAAAGGTGGAACTCGCCGAGGTTGGCTTGGCCTTGAATGATTGATTCGGGTGTGCGCCAGCCAGGTGGTAAGGGGATCATTAACGCAACCGCGCACCGCATACGAACATTGTAGTCTTTTGGTCGATTCTTCCAGCTTTTCACGCTTTTTCCAGAGCCACCAACTCTGGAAAAACGAACTCGTACTTGGCGCTGCAAAACAAACCGCGTTGCTACGTGGCCTGTTATTCAGACGGTTGCTAACTGACCGAATGGCGTGTGGCTGTCCGGCTAATCTCCACGAGCCGACTTCTGCTGCTCTGAGATTAATTATGCACGAAGTTTCTCTCTCACAATAGTCACCAGCTTTGCATCCTTGTTCTTCCTGAAGGTGAGGATAAGGACCACCTTGTCGATCCAGCAACAGGCGCAGCATTAGCATGCGATTAGCAGGATAATGGATCTATTAGGGTATCCGCAGGTAAGCAATGAGCTGGCGGTCAAATATAGGTGGATTGGACAGAGTTAATGTTCCCGGTAACATGTTCAAAGCGGCATGCGCGACGAAGCGTAATGAGCCGCCGGTCATGGAAGGGTTGCTATTGAGTGGCGGTGTGGAAAGGGTCTTGTGGTGGGAGGAGTACTATTGGGGTGTGAGAGTGAATGGCGAAATACAGAGACTTATACGAAACCCTTAGACCGGTTGCAATTGAGAAGGACTTAATCTCTACTTAGGAGAAGAATCCGTGGAAAAAGGTTAAACTAGACAAGTAAACCGGTCAGGCAGAAAAATCTGGAAGGTCTTGGAAAGGAGGTCGTAAAGCGCCTTTGTTTAAGACAAAAATGCCTGATGTATATACAACTGCAATGGATACTACATAGGTCTATGCATAGAAATGAGTCAGTAAATCAATTGATATACTGCTGTGCCACACCAGGTTGTTAGTGGATACGTTTATTTTTCGCCTGACGTTTCGACGTAACCGTCGTCTTCGAAGGCCTGAAGATGGCTCACGGTTTTTTATCTGTGTTCTAGACCGCCAAACGTCTCCTCTCACTCTACTAGTTTTCAACCTTCTCTCCGGCTTACTACCTCGAAAACGCTCAGGACAAAAGACAAACCCACCCTGTATCAATTGTTATCACACGATGCCCAGGTTTAAAGAAGAAAAAACATGGAAATTAGTCAGTAAATCATTTCTACTACTAACACCTTACTTGAAAAGGGTAAGGAGAACGAAAGAAACTCTATGGTGCCGTGGATCTCAGTGCAAATCGCCTTGGAATGTGTTAAAAAATAGCAAATAAAGACAAGCACTGCTCGATAAAAGAGAAGGCAGCCTAAAAACTATGTGAACAGGGTGCACATTGAGAAGTGTGTCTGTGTTTGCAAGTGAGAAACAAAAGAGTTTTGTGAGAAATACGTCATACAAGGCAAATTTTGATGTGTTGCAAAGAGCCAGTGCACGCTTTCGAGTCCTCGCTTCTTCCTAAAATGTAAATAGCAACAGAAGAGTGGATATTTTCTCTGGAAATTTAGAGAAGTATCACATTTCCATGGTGGATGTAGTCTATATACTTGGAAATTGCTCATTAACAGGTTTAAAGATACCAAAATTTGCCATAAAAGTAACCACTTGGTTGATATTTCAGGAAAGCGACGGTAGACGGCGTTGACATTCGCGGATATACATACCGCCGCTCTTACTAGGTTGTTGCGAAAATAATTGCCATTTTGCGGATTTCTGAGATCTCAGTTTCTGCCGTAGAGGCATACAATTTGTACTGGATTGTTGGGAGGTATCTATCGCATTGAATGGATGCTAAAATGACGAAGAAGGTTGTGTTTGAGCTGAGTTATAAAACCTTAAGCTTGAGTGTCAGTTTCGGCAATAAATTTCGCAACAACTTAATACAAGGCCTAATAGCAGCATTCCAGGAATAATACTAAGTGAAGGCGAAAAATCAGGAAAGTGTTAAGCCAAATGAGAACCAGATTCCTTGAATTGTTCTAGGAGAAACCGTGTGCACTGCTTCATTAGTGCATGATTGCTGCAGCCACGACTTTACCGGCAATCTTTCCTAAAAACGGGGAATATCCGCTGAATGTGCTAGCAGCCCAGAACAGGACTATGAACTATGTACCACTTCTCAGGGTGCTTGCAGATTATCCTAGGATTAAGTATGCAATACTGGATTAGACTAGCATTTTGCAAGCATTCTTTGCTTCAGGATGCTCGCACGGATTTGAGGACGAAAAAAATAGGCTGCTTCAGAGAACGAGCTCTATGTGTACCTACTGGCAAATGTGAAGTTGTACATAAAGATCCATGAAACTTCAAACATTTCACTGCACATCCTAACAATCTCCAATCCTCTACAAACGAATACATAAGCAGTACTTGCAAGAGTAAGATTTTTTGTGAATACATATCTTATGTGTAAAATGCGAATAGAATTTAAAAAAGGAAAAAAATCTATTGATGTTAAAAACGAAACCAAAAATAGTTCAATTTCTTTTTCGCACTTGAACATTTATACGGAGATCGAACGAGATGATATATGCCCCCTTTTGTGCTCAAAATCTCTGAAGAAGACAGATCCGTTTTCGATGTCCGGACCTCAGGAGTCACAGTTATTCGCGTTGAGAAATTCTGTCTTTGTGCTAAACTTACTACGCTGCACTCATGCAGCAGAACAATCCAGCTACCTTCGAAGGTTAACATTATCATTACTTCTACAGATCCTCACTTTTATCCTCCATTTTACCTCTCGGGTTGCAGTGAGCAGTCACGGATTGTGAAAAAGCAAAAATATTGCCAATTGTTTAAGCGCCGCTTACGAATCTGCAATATTTTTGTGATGAGGCACCGTCGGTAACCAACAAATATTTCCAGAAAGTTGCATTTGTTCAATGACAAACGAAGCAATTCCAGGAAAATGACTCAAAACGAGGTCTATAAAATGAGACCACTTTGACAATCAAAACCAAGAGCTCATTCAAACGACTTTGTCTTGGAACTTTCACTCCAGCTTCTTTGAATACAAAAATAAAAAATTCCTAGAAATGTTTTGTTTCACTGCCCTCGCCATGCTTGGAGCTATAATGGCAATGCCATTGCACGATTCCTCCTCTGCACATGAGCAACTTGATGGATTTTTTCTGGATCCAGAAGGACCCACGTATCTGTATCCTTCAGCACGAGTTTATCCTGTTAAGGGTACACAGGGGAAGTTATGCGTCGAAGCAGATAGTGAGTTTTATTCTTGCGGGGAAATCAACGAGTTACAAATAAAAGATCGAATAACTTCATGATAGTTTGCTAAAATTTAACCCAATTCAGGTCTTCCAAATATGCCACTGGCATCTTGGCGCTTTGTACCTTGTCCATACGACTTCTTTCCCCCATCAGACCCCTAAAACAGAGGACGCCAACGAATATGTCACAGCCACAGCTCTAACGTTATAAAAGAAGAACCTGCGACAGTGTACGCAACAGTGATTGCTAACTCTTTTCGTTTCTTGAAGAATTCCAATAAAATTTTATAATGATCAAATATTTTGACAGGAGTAATCTTCAGTGGTCATTATTGGCATTACCACGTTCATAATTTGGTTGAAATACGGGACAGATGGAGTTCATGAACAAATCTATGTATAAAACCTAGCAATCTGCTTTTTTCAAAAAAAAAGCAACTCGCCTGAGCGCGAAATCCAAACGATGAGAAGCATTTATGAACGAGGTGACGAAGAAATGAGCTGAGAAACATGGGATAAAAATTCTGCACAGTGCCTAGGGTACACCTCCCTGGGTGTTACCGATCCGGATTTAAGTTCCGTGTATGTGTGTTTTAGCTAAAAGAGGTGCTATCTACAGTAACGAGCAAAGTGGTTGTAGTTTTTGGTTTTTCTTCTATAATTTATTTCAAACTAGAGCATAGAGGTTCAATTTTTTAGGGAAATTGTAGAAGTCAACGAGAGGTAGGAAAAATTCACTTGGTATAAAATCAAAATTCTTAAGACTCCATGGAGTTTATCTTTCAGTTCACATTCTAATAGTCAGGCGCTCTACCGATTGAGCCATCAGGACATGTTATCGCTAGAGGCACTTCCCAAGAATTGCGAGAGTTCTGAAATTCTGGAATATGCAAAAACTGCTTCGACTGCGGACATCGAAATCGACACCTATAGATCCATAGTCGACAGCTCTACCACTGAACCATACGCACAGACGTTCTTCCAGAAGGCCTTTCGCCAGAAAATGAGAGAAAAACACAGGATCCATCGACGTAATGTTTAACAGACACTGAATTTCAATAATAATGCAGTCTACCTCCATGGATTGAATTGAAAATGAATGATTGAAATGATGGTTAGGGATGTATATCTAATTCCACTAAAAATTGAGTACCCGCCCCCTCGTATAACCAGTATGTGGAGAAAACACTACTCCCACAGCTGTAACTATATTATGTCCGGTTTCTTTCTTAGGTATTGACGTGCATATCTTTTGCACAATTTTTACATGTAAGGCTCTTAAACACTCAATGTATCCAGAAAGCCGAACGAATTCCCTGACATGTCCAATGAAAGAAGATTCCTGCAGAAAAAAAGACAGGACAAACGCTTGCTCGCCGTTGCGAGGAAGGGGGGGGGGGG
>JARK01001360.1:1084661-1109852 GCA_000688135.1 Ancylostoma ceylanicum | reverse complement strand
CCCCCCCCAACTAAACTTCAATATGCAAACTCACCCTTTCCCCTACCCTATCTCATTGTGAAGATCTTCTGCATCATCTCCCACCACTTGATAATCTAATGCCTTGCGCATGATCCAGGGCCTGGATGCACCATTGAGATTACCCAGGGTAAACTTGTTGACATCTGTGTTAATGATGGGTCCTATCTCACAGCCATAGACCAGGATGGTCGAGTTGCGCGGATCGGGTTTGGCAAAAAGTCAATAACGCTGCCTTTTCCGTCACGTATTTTCTTGATGGATTTGGGAATTTGTATGTTTTTGGGCCTGTTAGAGAAAAAAACAGAAAATAAAAAATAGGACAGTGTATGCCACATAGACCTGGCTAGGGAGGGAAAAACAAAACCATAGAGTGAAGGGTCAGAAAGAAATAATGTGAAAAAAGAATCGGAAAACTGAGTGATCAGAGGCGAAAACAGCTGATCCTTGTCACGCAACAGCCTGGGTCTACCCGGCCACCTTGTTTAGCCCATTTTATTTTGACAATGCAGATGCCTTTAGCTACTCAGCTTGCGTAGAATTACTGGGACTATTCTTAATCCTCAGAAACATTTAAAATTCCAGACTTGAAAGTGATCGTGGCTGCTGCCTCTAACGCATTCACCCTGAGTAATCTCAATAATGCATGCGGCTACTGATAGGGCACCTGATCGCTATCTAAAGTTAGGTTGGAATGCCTGGATTTCTTTTGGGTCCTGAGCTGTCCATTCAGTTGGCTCTATGCCCGAGATAGGGTTTTCATTCCACCTGCGATCTGCGCGTTCTGCTTCAGCGCAAGGCAAAATCTTTGATTTCCAAGGAAAAAACATTTTAGGCGTGAGCTGCTGTGAGATTTTCCATCAGCAGCCGTTATTACGGTATGAATCCTAGAAAATAGGACTGTATGGCTGAATTGAGAGTGTGACTGGTGATTTGCACCCCTTTTTTAAGTCCACTAGTGATCCCGAGTGCGCAGGAGTATAACGTGAAGCCGAACTGGAGGGTATGGAACGTTATGTCTGAAGAGGGCGGTGCGGTCAAGTTCTGTGATTGGTCAATTCCCACAGACGGCTAAGCGTAGAGTCCGGTCGCGCCGCCCTTTCCAGGTATACGCTGCGCATCCATTATTCGGGATTCAGAGCCGGAAGAGTTCCAAAATGCGAGAAATCCCGAGAGGCAAAAAAAAACATATACAACTTGGCACAGCTCAGTTACTGCAGTCTCTCCGAGGAACCATGAGGACGCCAGATTCCAGAGAAACTTCCATGCTCATTAGCTGTCATTTAGCTTATCCCTAGTGAATACGGCGGGGTTCTCCAGACATCACAGTGTAGATAGCAATGTCTGAGGTTCATTGCACGATGTTCCACCTCACAACAAAAATAACACGGAACGTAACCAGTACAATTTCGCTAAAGTGCACATGTTCAGGTCGATCTGCTTCTTCGTGCTGCCCGTCGTCTGGTCGAGCATGTTCCATCTGCTCCCGCTGTCAGCTCCAGCATGTGCGCCGACTGGATTCGATCCATGGAGTGAGTTCACCGACTTGTGAACAGCGCAAGTCGTCAGCAGCATTGCACGACTTTTGCCCCCGCCACTAATAAACCCAATATCTCAACTCGTGCCGGTTGATATCTGTTCCCAGTGCATATATACGTGTCACATACTGTTCCATGCTACCCCATTCCAGTGTTACTATTTTACTGTATGTACTTGTTTCAAGATTTTGACTGGTTAATTGATTTGTGAAATCGCATCACTGAAAGCCTGCAATTTTTATATACCGGGTTTATTCGCGAGAACAACATATTATTCCTTTCGCGGCTGTACATAGATCTCCACGAGCTTCACTAATAAATTTTCGAAAAATTGTCGTGTACAGGTGTTGGCGACTATGGGAAAAGAAAAAATCCACATGGGAATATGGATAGCATGAGAGCGTACACTGCAGAAAAGCACCTAAGGAAAAACTACGTGCTACGGCTGTTACAAGTAAAGGTAGCTGATAGAAAAGAAAGGTGTCAAAAGGCAAATACCAACAATTCGGGCAAGAGATCTGGGAAGTGGAAGAAACAGCAAAAGAATCGTAGCACTACAGGAACACTAGCTGTGGCGGCGATCTTTTACGGCCGTGGAACTTCTTCCAGAGGAGATCGAACTTCATCAACGGTTGTTTCAGCATGTGTCGATTAGCAATTTTGTCCACTTGCTCCTCCTTTTTTGGTCGTACTGGGAGCCAGTACGCCTCTGAAAACTACTAGATTGCCTTGGTTACTTAATAGTAAACACAATGGTATAGATAGAGTGGTGAGCCATAGCTTGACTCAGATTAAAGTTCAGAATCGCGCTCGGACAAGCTCCATCCGAAAACAAGATCCATTTCGGCTAAACATAACCGTGGTGAACCAATATGGATAGAAATGGATTTTCATGTCAGTTACCATACAAAAATACTGTATTGTAGTATCCTGAAACCACTCCGAGCTTTAGTGGAAGTCGTGACCTTAACTTCCATGTTTATGCAGGTGTGCTGCATTATACCTGAGGAGGGCGGTGCGTCTGAGCTCCGCGAATGGTCAATCCAGCCAATTAGCCAATCACAGAGCCCGTCCTCACCGCCCATTCCAGGTATAACGCAGTACACCCATATTATGCCATTGCAATCGCTTCAACTTTGTTAGTAACAGCAGATCCAAAACCTCAAAATACACCACACTACCGCATCCAGGAAATCTTCGAGAAATATCCACACTCTGGCAAATTATGCCGAGGAAGCAGTTGAATACTCATTTAATGTCAACTACGTAAGAGGCAATAAGGCATACATAGTTAAACTTTCTCTACGAATTCATGGAGTCTTTATTGATTACAATATCACTTAGCCCTCAAATGAGTTGAATTGAATGAAGATGTTTTCTTCTCATGAACTGTTGAATTTTTTTGGCAATGAGATGAGATGAGTCACTAAGCTGGATCTTCATAGTCGGCAATGGGTTTCCTTTAGTACATCAATGAAAGAACGCTCCGAGATCGTGTTTTCCAGACGTATTTTTCCGCCTACAATTTCTCATCCAGTATTGTCTTATGGATAATTTTGTAGGCTGTTGGTAGCCTGACTCCGTTAAAAGCAACAAGAGGCTTGTTTTTCTTTTTGTTAGCATTGATTTCTCGGATTTCCAACTCATCCACGTCACTTGTTTGTACCGTACGTGAGTGAATGTTTATCTGAACGAAACCGGATGCACAAAACGTTGGTAATTAATCAGAATTACGTTCGCTAACCCATTCCATGACCAGTGTTTTGCCGCGCTCCATGTCACGCCGAAAAACGCATGACCAAGCGATTTGAGAATTCCAAATATTAGCGTTTCGCAACCAGAGATGGCCTTGAAGCGGTGCCAAGCGTGGCGGACTGTCGTTCCAGAGGTTAGAACGGTCAGAAGGGGTGTTACACACCACCACCGGCATGCGAACCCACAGCGTCATTACGAACATCGTTCATTAACCCGTCGTGACAGCGATGACGGCAACGGCGATTTCGAAACTAACGGCTATCTGAGCACATTAGAAAGAGAAAACCACAGGAAATTCATTGGAGGTTCAGAGAAAAATTACGTAATCAACGATTTCCCTCATGTTCCACCAGTGAATATGGTTCTGCTCGTGCTGATTCCGAAAAATTCCCATTCACATCCAATTATTTTGGTTCCTCGACATGAGGAACGTAAATGAACTGTGGCTACCACAATTACGGTTCCGCTGCGTTTGGAATTCCACGGGAGAAAAATTGCCTCAAGTGCAAAATTGTCGACAGGGGATGAGCGGAACTCCGTGCCTGGAATTGGAGGAAGTATCGGGAAGTTCCTGAATCCTGGCGTCACGCAAGCCCATAGCTCTCAGTTTTTTGAGGAGGGTGCTGAGTTCCGTCAGATGCGGTTTTTTGTTTGGCTCTCTCTACAAGGTTTGAATTTCTCTCATCTTTCGAACTTTAGACTTCCCGTCCAATCCTGTCATCTAGCCAATTCAAGGATTACGTGTTGGTCGAAGCGTCAGAAGAAACCAGTATCATTTTGACAAGCGGTGACAACCATTTTTCTTTTTTTTTTTCTGCTCATTAAGGCATTAAAAAAGAAAATAGGTTGGTTTTATTCTTTTCGTAGGGGGAGTTGATATCCTCGAACGCACATAACTTCACTTCTTTGCTGGGCATAGTTGCATTATTTCAAACGAAAAACTATCTTCATTTCTTTCCCAGGATTCATGATGTGATCAAAGAATACGTTTCTTACAGCATTACAGCGCTGTCAATATACCCGCACTAGTTTACAAATCGCGTTCCTTTTTTGAAGAAATTGACTGATAAGTTCGGAAGATGTGAACTGGGTCGGGTTCTTCCACACGATTTTGCGCATGTCTCTCTGGTCGTCTTTCGATACTGCAGTGATAATTGTGATGGGATTTGCTAGTCGTAATGCGAATCGCCGTTACTTACCTACGGAGAACTGGGTCAGTTTTTCACGAAAGCGACACTTTGCGTGCAAAATTTGTGTGTCAAATCGCGGATGATGACGAACGGCCGATAGCGGCGCTGCAATCGGTGGGGGGAGAGCTCGAGAAACGCTTCAATATGAGTCGCATAATTTTAATATGCCTTTCGACAAATCAGTAATCAGTTTAAAGTCAGTGCTCCAACCCATATCAATGTCGGAGGCGCTTCCAGGAAAAATAAGCTTTAAAGGAAGCACCCGGTAAAGTTTTTATGGAATATCGTGGATCCTGAATTTCTGAGGTACGTGGAACTCATATCCATTGGTCAGTGTCAGGCCAAGCGCTCCTAGGAACAGAATGCCCCTCCCGAAAAATCACATTTCCAAAAATGTTCACACTTTGGGAAATTTACCCTAGGATGGAGTTGAATAGTCACTTTATGTCAACTAATAAGGAGACAAAGAGGTACACGTATTAGTTATTTAATATACCAGTTATTTGTTATATTTGTTGTTATTTATCATATTCATTATCTTAGTTATATTCATTATTATTCATTATATTTATTCGTTATATTAGTTATATTTATCAGTTATATCTATTGTTATTTATCATATTTACTTATTATGTTAGTTGGTATATTGTCAGTTAGTTATATTTTTATAAAGGTATAGAAGTTTCTGATTACCCTACATATTTGTCTGTGCCATAGGATCTTTATGGGTTCAGCCACGCAAATGTCACAAGCGCTACGCCAGAAGTGACCGACCCTGCGTAAACTGGCGCGTCGTCGTCTCCAATCGGTCCACACAAGGTTTCCTGACTCATCATGGTGACTGGAGCATCTTCACAGGTTAGTCACCGTTCTTTATGATTGTCCCGCGTCTGCGACACGCAGTCAGGTTCTTTCACCATTGTCATTTCAACTCAGGGGCCACTTGCTTCATTGAGATTACCCAGAGTAAACGTGTTTGCACCACACAAATCTGCCCATCTCTAACGTCAACAAGTTTGCCCTGGGTAATCTCAGTAAGGCATCCCGAAAACCGCTTGATAAAATAATTACAGGAAAATATGAGCAATAGAACAATTTCAATGGGAATCATATATTACACTTTTACTCCAATGTATGTTATTCTCGACGAAGTTTCAAATGAAACGCAAAAAAGCGCGCCATCGAGTTAAAGCGTAGAACAGTAATCCTGAAAGTGTGTAGGCCTGTTTCGTTCACTTATTTACTTCCAACTTGATGTTGCCAACACAGCCGTGATCATGTGGTTAGTGGTCTGGGCTGTTTGATAGTGCGGAAAAATTCTCGGAAGGCATCAACATCTTAAAAACACTCGTAGATTCATCAAAATGTCATATCGACTTCGTTGGCCGTAAATTAACAACTGTCAGAACTATGAACTGGTTCAAGGACAGGAAACGCGATAAAAATGAGGCATATCATGGCTGAGAGCATGGCAAAAACTCACTTTTTAACCTGTTGAGAATGATTAGATCGTTGACTGTGCTGAGACCATATGTTGCTTCTAGGATAAGTGACACCAACCAGAGAAGACGAAAATTTCGCATCTGAAATATAAGCATTATGAGAGTCCGAAAGCGATTTTGTCCCTTAAAAAAGCGCTAAGGATTACGGTAAGAAAGACGGAATGGAAACGGTAACAAAGGAATTCGAAAATAAATGACCCGACCTTAATGATGAGACCTCAATGCTGAGTTAACAGTGATGCTCACCTAGAAACTCATGTTTTTTGTTAAAACGTTATCAAATCTTTGTACATTCTACTACTGCTACTGTTTTAAATTTATTGTAGAGCAACATCTTTGTACAGAAGAATTGGTTGTTGGTAATTTGACTGAAATAGATGTTGAAAGACAATAACAGGCCATTGCGTGTAGTGGTTACAATTACCAGTAATGCTCAGCATTTCTACGTCATTTCCATGCAATTCTTAGTGTCAACCTTGATTCATAAAAAATGTGACGAGTACTGAATGATTTAGTCTCACTATGCTTCTCGGATTAGTAAGTACTTCAGGTACTCTGGACAGCTGCACGGGTGCTCAAGTTGTTCTACGAGCCTCATGCATCATTGAGATTGCCTAGGGTAGACTTGCTGATGCCTGTGCTAACGATGGGTAAACTCGTGTGGTGTCGACATGTTCACCCTGGGTAAACTCAATATACATGTGGCCTCAGAGGTTACGTCGTGGTTTGCTGCAAGGTAGAACCCATGGGTTACGATATGGCAGCTTTATATCGTCCTTCCTGGAGTGAAGCGAGCGACATGACGTCAACGTAGGGAAGACGGAGGGAATCACTCCCAAATTTTATTGGAGCAGCATCTAGTGCTCATCCATCCAGAAAGAGAACCCAAACATTGTTACATACTACTGTTTCTACTAAAAAATTTACATGAAACAAATAGAATCTGTTCGGCAACAGTTTGCTCATCAATTCTGGATGTTGTGCTGGCAAATGATTGAGGAAACCCCAAAAATGCGAAAGGATAACATTAGGAGGGAGTTGATGCCCTAGTCCAGTGCTGCCAAATAAGGCAAAAGATTTCGTGTAAAAGTTATATCAATCAACTAATGCGTATCCAGTAAATGCTGGGGGATTCAGATAATTCAAGTGCTCCAGTTACTCTAATATGATGAAGGATGTACAGCCCCCAAAGTGTCTTTATTTAATCCCTTAAAACTTTGCTTAATTGAGCGGTACTAAGCAACGTTTGTTCTACGGATCTCTGAACAGCTGCGCAAAATTCTGAAGCTGAAAATTTATCCCTCAATTTTGAGACATGCTTCTTCAGGGCCTACTTAAATAATGATGTATAATGTAAATATATAGCTGAAATGCCAAAATCGCCAATGAATCTCAAGGCAGTCAATGTTAACTAGTACACTTCAATGATATAGAAAAGTCGAGTTGATCTGTTGAGAAGCACGAACGGGTCAAGTGGAGGAGAGGGAGCTACGTTCGAGTTAATTAACCTCCAACTAGTGCGCTGCGTTTCGTATTAATATTTCACCTCACCGTTTGATTCAACCGTGAAGAAGGAATGAGCAGACATTATCTTTGACCGCGATACTCCTCCGTGTTAGAATACTCTAGCTAAAAAATGAGGCAGAATGTGCGATTAGCAGAGGGTCGATCCGGGTCCGACCCGACCCGGATCTATCTCGTCGACCACCTAGTTAGACCGGTGTTCGTGGGTTTAAATACACATATTTCAGTGAAATTTCATTATCATATCTCATCGTAACCACCTATAGCTAATTTATCTTTCACCAGACAAAAAAAAACAACTTCACGGTAGTCCTAAAAGCTCATTAAATTCCTGAAATGTGTGCAAGTGTTCTCGACTATGTTTACACCTGAAAAACCTCTACATTGCTAACAAAATTAGCGCCTTTGCAAGGAAATAAAATTGCGGAATATTTTCACTATAAAAAAGCTTCAATAATACTGCGAAGGGTGTAGAACTACGGTGTGAATGTGTTTCTTTCATTAGAATGGAACAATCCTGAAAATAATTGCTAAGTTACCTAGTTTTCCATGCACATGAGCACTAGAATTTAGTAGTGTACCCATAGTTACTCAGGGGTGGATTTCACGGAGCCGGCACAGGATGCTTCAAAACTATGGCACGTACTGATGCGCATCTTCGCCAGTACTTTGTAGTTAGAGTTTCGCAAGGTTGTAAAGCCCTCTAGTTCCCTAAATCCTGAGCCTGGATGCATAATTGAAATTACCCCTGGTAAACGTGTTGATGCCCGTATGAACGATGATTGAGTTTGCTGCTGCAATTTGTACTCACAGGTTTGCTCTGGGTTATCTCAATGATGCATGCTGCCTCTGGTGGAAAGACGTACAGAAGAGAACTAGAAAGAAAAGTAGAATGAACGCGCTTCCCGTAAGAGGAATATGTTTTGCAAAGAATGGCAGACTAGAGAAAGTTGCAGTTTGCAGTTTGCAGTGAACTTTTGCTTTCCCTCTAAATTAAGAGAATACTGGAAAATTCCTCTAAAAACTCGAGAGCACCTGCTCGATCAACGCTACTACATCAAATATTAATACTATTATAATAGCTTTAGCACGCATTTTGCACAGAAATGACATTTGAGAGACTTGATTATTTCAATTAACCTGCCTGAAAGTAAATTTCTAAGTTGAGAAATCACTATAAGATTAATAAGATTGAGGTTCACTATGTAGTCACGTCCTGAGTTTAAAGCGATTATTACTTTTACCTTGAAGTTTTCAGCCCAGTTTCATATCATTTCGAGACTTTTCCTGGGTTGTTCTGGCGATTTTTTTCTTTCAAGTACCAGTAATTACTAGTGATTACCTAATTCTAATAATTATGCAGCACTAACACAGTTCGAATACCATTGTGCCTTGTGTTCATTGCCTATGGCTATTCCCTTCACGTACTGCAATCCTACGCTCAATTGATGCTATCCTTCCTCAATCGCAGCTAAGAAGAAGGAAGCTTCAAGAGCATTGGAGGGGAGGATATCAGCAAGTGGGGAGAGTTGTCCTAAGCTCCTGGACTTGACGTGTGACGTGTTCCTGATGCTCAGCTTTCGAAGGATCAAAGATTTTGTAGGATGTATAGGAGCACAAAATTTTCACGAAACTATTTTGTATGCATGTAACAAGATACTTGAGCAAGTTCTACAAACAGGATTGCACGATTATCCAGACTTCTAGGCCTTCCTCTCCCCCTATCCAAGTTTACTAGAACAAACAAAAACCAGAGATGAAGCACACAACCTGGGCAGCTCATAATTTCTCCCACAGAGGCATGAGTGATAGGTACAACTGAATATTATCCACGGGTTAGTGAACAACAATGGCATAGTTATAATTTGTGGTTTAGAAAAAAAAAACGTATATTAACGTCGTCTCGCTCTATTCTTGAACAAGGATGTGCACAAAAAATAAAAATCTCGTAGAAATTAATACACTCCCCACTGAACACACTGTACCAACCGCGAGTGGTTAAAGGAAATTTTTTGAATATTGCACCAGGTGTATCATTGGCCACAGAGGAACGAGTTTTGGACATGGAAAGTGCGCGGGTGAGGCACCACGTGCATCACGTGGCATTACGGAGACTACAGGTAGTGATGCACCCATATGTATCACATAGGTACCTCGGATTATGTTACTGGCAGAAATTAGATATATTCAAGTAAGTTGCTGCTGAATGAGGTACTCATTTGAGAACATCAATGGAAAATGTGCTTGTTGCATTACTGAGAGGAAAATGAGGAAAAAATTATAAGAGGGAAGTAACTTAGGGGGAGGGAGGTGGAGAGTCGGAAAATTAGGGAGTGTGAAATAGCAGCCACATTTTTTACAGAGGGTGTGTGTATATAATTGTTTTGTTCTTTAGTAATAGGTAGTGTAGATGTGTACGTATGTGTAGGTACCGAGCAAGGATCAACAGGCATGGATTTCACACGGAACAGGATCACGGAAGTGAAGCTCAAGGACGTGAAAAAAATAAGAAATTTCGAGCGCAAAAGCAGTGCTCAGTGTCGACTACCAACTTGAACAGCATAACAAAGGAAGGCATAGCCAGAAATTCACTCAAAAAAATGCAGATAGAACTCCCTTGCATTCACGGAGCCGAAAAGAGGTTGGTGGAGGACAAGACGGATTCAGAAGAACAGTGATATGCCAACACTCGCAGTCGTCGAGAAGGACATTGAAAGCAATCTACTGGCGACTACAGCACTTCCAACAACGTGCAGTGCAAAGGCAGCACCCACGATTATTTTCAAATCCGAAGTTTTGAATGTTTTGGAGAATCTACAGTAGTCCCAGTAATTCTACAAAAGTTACGTTGCTAAAAGCATCTGCATTCGCAAGATAAAATGGGCTAGACAAGGTATCCGGATATAACTGGATCAATCTGGCGTGATACGGACCAGGTGTTCTCGCCTCTAATCACTCACTTCCCCCAATTCTTTTCTGGATTATTTCTTTTCTACCTTTTGATCTATGGCCTTCTTTTCTTCTCCCTAGACATATCAATGTGGCACAGATTCTCGTATTTTTCATTTTCTGTTGGATTTCATTCCAGCAGGCTTGAAAACATGGAAATTTCCAAAACTATCAAGGAAATACGTGACGAAAAAGGCACCACTATTGACTTTTTTGCCACACCCGATCCGCGCAACTCGACCACCCTGATTTAAAACAGTAGAATAGAAACTTTCGGAACTCTTCTTCCCATGAGTTCTGACAGAATCGGCTATTCCATCTGTGTCTGTCGTAACCATGCTAAAATCTCGGATATTTTCGTGGATGCTGCCTTCAAAAGCTGAGGTCAGGTTGAAATCGTCTAAATTTCGGAACAGGTAAGCCAGATTTTTACCCATCCTTGAAACTGCACTCAAACGTCGTCCTTAGAACAGAAGACTTTCATAAAAGAACAAAAGTAAGGAAAAGTAGTATTGCGATACTGTCAAGCACATTCACATACATAACATTTGGAATCAAATTGATGTTGTAAATGTAAGTTTACTTCTTTTTTTCTCAGGAAAATCAACAAGCTGAATGGTTGTTGTTATTCTTAGGATTGAATACCGCATTAGATATAGTCCAATTCGGAAACTCGTATAAGTTGAAATTCTGGAATTCCGGAAGATAGGGAGAGATTAATTGTTGAGAAATTGAAAGAAGAGGTTGACAGCCTGCTGTTTATTTTTCATTATTCGAATTTTCTTGGAACAGGTCGTGAATCAATAACTCGAATTGTTGGGTTATTTGATCCCTATTAAATGCTGAATATAGTTGTTAGAACAACAGGACACAATGCAGGCTACCTTGGCTGGTCACGAATAGTCCTCACTCCTAAGCTCGTTGACGCCCTAACAAATCCGTACTCTTGAATTAGGAACAAGGCTAAGCGCCCTCAATGAATTCCATATGCGATGCAATATGTAGTTCCACGATGAGGTTCTATAGGACAGAACAAGTTTACTCGTTTATGAATTTCAAACGAGAGCAAGCACGGCGGAAATAAATATAACCACTAGAAGTAAGCATACAACACGGATAAATGCCAGTCTGGAACTGCTCGTCAGATCTCAGAAAACCGATAAACACCGTGTTGGAACAGTGAGACTGCTTTGTTACTAGGTAATTCTGGTTTTGTGTGAAATCAAAACAAAATCACATGAACGTGAAAGGCAACAAGGACCAAACAAATTGTCGCATTCTGAATTTCAGCGGGACAGCTACATACGTAGCTGTACATGGACCAGGAACACAGGCAAAGTCCGTAGGGAAATAAAAGGTTTTATAGCATGGATCAGTGGAATATCCATTATCCACGTTTCACAGTCTACTGCACTGCTTCTGAGACATCAGACCATTTCCTGCACACGGCGGTTAGACGACATGGCCGTAGGTAGAATAGCCCCGGAATATTCCAGAAAGTCTCTTCGGTCCACCACAGTGATCATCTTAGTTCATGGATCCCTTCACATATTTTCTTTATTTCCTAATTTGCTCACACCATTGAGGTGAGCCGTTGAAAAGCCACACTGGTGCAAAAAAAGTGCAAAAAGCGTTGAAATTTCAACAGATTAAAGGAATCGAAACAAAAAGACTACGATCAAAGCATACCACTGAGAAGGATGGGCCTAGTCTGCCTTTTCGGTAATGTTCTGGAGAACAGGAAAGGCAGAGGACATTAACCCATTGCAAGAATTACATACATATACATTGCTGGAGTCTACCATGGAGTCTAATCCTGGCTTGACTTACTGGTAATACCGCCCCTCAAATCTCTATTCTAGCGACTGCGTAATCTCAAAAATTTCCGAGAATTCGCGAGAAATCGCATACTTCGCGAGATTTCCCTATAACTGGTTAAAAGAGGTCTTTCTTAAAAACTAGACATACCACGGTATTCTGCGAGCTATGCTCTCCCTATATCAAAATATATATTTGAGACCATTATAGCATCAGGATTTTAAGAAGATTCGATTTCATCTATAACACAGAATTAAAGAAAGACAAAGAATTAAAGCGAAAGATTTGTGTCCTTTTATGCAAAGTTATGCATATTGGATGAAGAGATTGTGTCTTTTGAAAACGATGCTCTTTCTGTTTTTTTTTGAGCAAAATACTGAAGTACTACATTTTTCCGAAATGTAGCTATTTTTCCGGCTGTGTAAGTAGTTGTTTATCCCACATTGTAGCTGTTTATCCGGTAATGTAGCAGCTTGTCCAACAAAATAGTCATTTTTACACATTCTATCCTTCCAAAAAACATGTTCTTCCTAATAGTTGAACTAACAGTGAGCATACTGGAGTTTTCGTAGATTCTTTATAACAGATACGAAGTCAACATTAGCTATGGACATTTCTAGCAGATTTTGCGTATCATCTGATGAGCAAGTCCACAATTACCGAATAAGCACAGCAGCCGTGATGGAGGCTTAGAATAACTTTTCAGTTTTTCTCACATAGGAAATCGAGCGATGTACGAAGTTCTAACACTCAATAAATACATAGTACAGAGCCATAACTAAACAGCAGAGGCTAACAATCGTAGTGACTGAATACGATTTTATTTTTGTCATCGCCACAATTCCTAATAAACTTTGAATTCCAGGTTCCGTTCATTGGCTTAACGATACATTTAGATCAAATAGTACTGAACTGGTACTTATGTACATATGGGGTCTCGTTGGTACATATGTACCCAACGCTATTTTACGCTTATTTTTTGTCTCTTGAAATTAGAAGGTTTCTGGTTCTCTTTTGACAGAAGTGTCCCTCAGGAGTTACTTAATAAAAATTCGCGTACAGTCACAGCCGTAGAATCTGAAAAATTTCGCGGAATTTGCGCTGCTTGCGGGATTTGCGAGTTTTTCACACAGCCCCTTTGAGAGTAAACAATTTTGAGAAAGGAATGCACTGTCAGACTTAAGGGCAATGCTCTTCATAATCTTGCACCCCCTCACCTTTGATTTTGAGCGGCTGCCACTAAATATTTCAATAAATCCGTTAATTACCCAGACCCGTCCACTAATTGGGGTAAAGCGCAGAAAATTCCAACAATTTCGGCTACAACTTTCAGGCAGGGAGAAAGCATCTGCGAGTACTTCCTTTGTGACAACTGACTTCATGATGCGATTGTGGACAATTTGGTGTGAAGACCATTCAAAAATCCCCTAACCTGAAAAACTTGGTCCATAGAGCTCAGGCGATGTTGTCGTCATGTTGAGGAGCAATTTATTAACGGACGTGGCATACTGCTTAACACAGTTGAACGATAAGTTCCAAACCTTGTTGAGAAGTTAGCGAAATGACAACAAACAGTCGAATTGTGCTGAACTAATTCAGGAACTCATCTGTTTTGTGAAGACGTTCTCCGCCACCTCACTGAACCGCCAAGGAGAGCGCGACCAAGCGTCCACACCTGGCAATGTTTTGCGTGGATAGACAAAGTGGTTGGATTGTGAGTGGATCGCGCGTTCTGCATAGCCATGTGCGCGTAGCTCAGTGGAAAGAACGGTTGTTTGCCATTCTGGAGACCAAGGGTTCGAATCCCGCCCGATGCCTCGCTTTTGCAAATACTATGCCGCTTACCCGTACGACCGCTGAACTTATCTAGCAAGCACTCGCACAAAAAGTAGCTCGGATGGCTCAGTGGTTAGAGCGGCGGATTGCAATCCGTCCCTATCGCTGGTTCCACTAAGTTGGAGATCCAAAAATAATCGCATATTCTGATCTGCAGTCTCGGCTATGCAATGTTCGGGGCTCACTGCTCGACGTCCTCAAGATCTCTATCGGATGGTCCAGAAAGGCTTCCGGCAACGTTTTGCAAAATTTTCTGGAATAGACGAAAAACTCGATTTGTGGGTGAATCGCGCGAAATGATAAGAAGTGTACGCGTAGCTTAGAGGATAGAGCGGTTGATCGTCGTTATGCCATCTAGGAGATCGGGTTAAAGTTGTAGCCGAACGTTAATAAAAATAAATGTTACATATTATCTACATGGATTCTGAGGGAATCCTGGAGATGACCTCTATGGAAAAAGAACCACCAGCGGATAATTTTACGTGGCAAAAATGTGCTTCAAAAAAAGGCGGATGATTATACAATAAACTATTGTATCGTAACTACTACAAAGAAGGGATCTTAAGTTTTCTCCCCAACTTAAAAGAAGTAAGAGACTTTAGGAGAATTTTTAGCTACTTTTTGCCTCTGAATCTTGGTGAACCCTAGAGAAAAACTAGAGCTTCTCGTGAATTCGAGACTCAGAGATTGCAACGCCTCTGAAACTACAGAGCGGGGAATAGGGAGGGGGATGGTGTTACATTCCTGTAATTAACAACACAAAGGAGATATCCAGGAAAGATACAGACTATCAATTGTAGAGTGCAGCTCCATGCGTTGCATAAATTAGCGAATCCACAGAAGGATTGAAACAGATGGTTGTTTCCTCTAATTAGAGCTAATTAGGGCCATCACTTCTACTGGCAGTGAAATGTTCGTTTTTTGTAGGATTTGCTTCCTTGAAGACAAAAGTGGTGAGGTCTACAGGAATTCTGCTTTGTACTTTTAGAGACAATACGTGCAAATGAAGAGCCCTATGGAACTTCTATAGTTCTGAAGGTGCCCACTGTAGAAATCCGTGAATTGGGAAGCTAGATGTGGATTACCGAGCAAACCTAAGCGGAATAAGTAGTGACAGCTTTGGACGATGACTTTCATAATTTTTAGAGGTTGGAATTAATCCTTTTTGTCTGGAACGGATCCGCTACGATCTAACGGCTAGAAGGAGGGAAAAACAAGTAGCTCTTACAAATGTAGCAAGCAAATCAAAAATATATCGAGGTTATGCTATATCCACAGGAAAGTTCAGTGTTGACGTTGACAAAAGATCTGGAAGGTAAGTCCCTTCCCGCCCATACCACACCAATCCAGGCTACCCGAGCTAATGAGAATTAATGTCTGCTTCATTGTTTTTGTGTTCGAGGACCAGTGGTGTCAAATTGGTGACAAGTCGTGTGATAATAACATGCTCTATGATGCGACAAATTTTGGCTGTACGTCTATGAAAAAGCCAGAAAAATGCTGGAAGCAAAACGAAGGAGAGCGATCGTTGCTTATAATTCATATTATTTTAGGGATTATCTGTAACCCAGAGCTCAGGGCTCCAGGAATAGGTTAGCGAACGGTCGCTGACAATGAAAACTCGTGTAACAATACCCTAACAGTTTAGCTGTACAAGGAGTTATCATGTCTTGAATTTCAGTGACAACATTTGTGGATCCTGTGTTTTCAAAATTTCAGTGGACCACCATAATCCATGAAATATGTGCAGCATCCCTTCTGGTGCTCCGATTTTGTGACTACACCATCAGATATGCGCACAATTGCAAAAAGTGCTTATCGAAGCAGCACCTGAATCCAGGAAGCAAAACTTATGTTGATTTTCTAATAACCATTCAATTGTTCTTCGCTTCCAAACTCTCTTCTCGTAAAGAGTAAAACAGCATAAATAGCCCGTCAGGGCTATACTTTATAAAACAGAACATTCCAGAAATTCACATTGGAGTGTATGGGGATGGATAACCGGTTGCAATATTTAGGTGTAAAATATATACGTATTTATTATATATAAGCTGAATGTTTGTATACAAGCAGAAGCAGGAATAGCAAGTAAACTGTGAGTATTTGCGGCCCACGCGATTCGAGCGCTTTTATGATATTTCCTAAACAAATCAACAAAGCGTTAAATTCGATAACATAATGCAAAAAGCAGCTGAATCCACCTAAACAAAAGGTTGGCGGAGGCTAGGAAGTGATGTGTGTGTGCTGTGATGGATCCGGAAGTGAGTGGGTTCAGTTGGGATAAAAAAGTAAAGTATTGTATGAAAATACAGGTCTGACAAAGGTTTTACATGTTGGAAGCACATCGGAATGAAGTTTCAACAAAAAGCCTCATCAAATGAAAGAAAAATCGCCAGTAGTGTAAAACAGAACAAAACATTGAAATACTATGTCGTTACCATGCAAAACGGATAATAAGGAGATCCAACGAAGTATCAATTTACAAGATACTTCTCATGAAAAAGGGTTCAGAAAAACGAGAAGGGCTGTTCTAGAATGTGTAGACTGAGTGTAGACTTCAAATAAGAAGGTAACTATTGCTTGGGACTCACTCGGAGACGGGATGTAGCCAAAAAAGAAACACATTGAGTTTCAAAAATCAAGGCGATATCAGCCGATGAGGTCAGAATCTCTAAGGATCCGTGAGTTATTGAAGTTAGGGGATCTCTTATCGAGAATGTTTAGTACACGTTGGAGACCGAATTTTATTCTGAACAACGATCTCTGACGCTCATTCAATATGTTTTTTGAAAGATAAAAATTTCGCTAAATAGTATTTTCGTTAATCTTTGTGAATCACTTCGCAGTAGCCATTTCTGCAATTGGAGTTGAACTTCACCTTAATTCATAAATTTTCAAATACAAAAATTTTAATCTGAATATCCACACAACTCACGCAACTCTTCCTCTCCATATTTTTTTATGATTTTTTGGTGTCAGAGGCTTGTGAAATGGGTAGGTGCTTGCAATTTAGCCGTAAATTGTGCATACACAATTCATTTTTTTCTATTATTGTTCATTTACAATTTTACAAAGTTCCGTTTATCCTTTCAAAATTCCGTTTATGGCGGAATTTATAGTGCAATACACACATGAAAAATGTGAACCCTGTTCTCAAAACCTAATGTGCTATTATATACCGGTGAAGCGCATGGAGTCCATTCAAGGCGAGTAATGTTGACATCTGTAGAAGTGTATACCTGGGCTGATCTGTGCATAGCGTAAGTGCTAATGGGTACCAGAACTCATTGAGAACATTTCACGGAATGATATGAGGCACGCCGAGTAATTAGGTCGAACAAGGAACTGGGATTATGAGACTTTGCAGCCACTTTTCTGCCCTCCAACCAACTATGCCAGAGCACGTGGATAAGAGAGTGTGAGTAACAACACAAAAAATTGATGCTGCTGAAAACTAGTTACCAGTGTGACTGCTTCTCTATTCGATGGAATCAGAAGAGATTGACATATTCTTTACTTTGAAATCTCTTGAAAGGGAAAGTATTGGGATGTCTAACTTTTGCATCGGCTCATTATCTCTAGAAATATTTTTTCGAAATACGACACAACTTCAATATTTATCAATACTAGCTTTTATCTCTCTGCAAGGATAGGTCACTCAACGAAGTTCTATCATTTATCAGGGTGGTTTCGCTCAGAATACGGGCGTCATACAGTTAATCCATTGCCCTTTCTTTCATAAGAAGAGAGTGTATATATCTGTATAGCAGCATGATACCATGAAGTCCAACAAGCTTCAAGAAGTCAAAGGATCAGGGTAAGAAATAGATATATTTTTACTTTAATAATGATGAATTTCAACTCTTCCGGTTTCGAGGCTAAGAACTAGGCCAGTTGTGCGACTTCCTTGGTGCCTCCGGATATTCATGTGACCGACGGATCGCGCGAATCCTTTTTGTGTGTGCGCGTAGCTCAGTGGATAGAGCGGTTGTTCGCCGTTATGGAGACCAAGGGTTCGAATCCCATTCGGTTCCTCGCCTTTGGAAATACTATACCGCCTACCCCTAGACAAAAAGTAGCCCGGATGGCTCAGTGGTTAAAGCGGCGGATTGCAATCCGTCCCTATCGCTGGTTCCACTCCGTTGGAGACTTGAAGTTAAGCGCAGTTTCTGCCATGCAGTGTTTGGGGTTCGACGTCCCCCAGGATCTCCTTCGGGTAGTTCAGGAAGGCATCCGGCAACGTTTTGCAAGGATTTTGGAGATGAATGTGATGTTTTTCAGCAACGAGATCTTACTTGAACCAATTTTATTCACTCATTCATTTACAATCTGATATATCAGGGTCCACTTCAGAGATACATAGGTGTTTATCAAGTACCAAAAATTATGTACTCTTCTCACAATGTATTCTCCGTTAACAATATACGGTGAAGGTGCTACACCCCTCAGCAGTAAAAAATGCTGATCTTGCCGTTAGATCTGCAAATCGAGCACATTTTATTTTGGATGGATGGAGCGGGATGATGCATAGTCATCCTAACGGCTAACGAGAAATGAGCAACCATTCAAACAGAAGCACAATGAGCACGAATCGGACAGAAGGAGTTCTGCAGATGTGTACGGCAAAGTGTTCAGCAGGCTAAGAGACTGAATCAGATCGAATGCTACTTCTGAAAGTACCAGCTGTTAGAGGTGTACTAACTTTAGAAAATTAGCCTTCTAAAGCGGAGCTAGCGCTTAGTGCAAACTGGTCCTTATTGCATTCTAATGAAGAGAAGGTACTATAGGTACTAAACCGGGTCATTAGAGGAAGCGTGGTGCAAGTTATACCCAATTTCGTTCTGCTGGGTACAAAGGACTTTCTCTGCATACGTCAGATGTTTAGCGGCCATGTCTTCGGGTACAATTACTACTTGGGTGTAGTACTATTAGGTATTTGCAGAAGTTCAGGGGCAGTTGCAAGTAGTTCACCGGGGAAAAGATGCATAGCAACAATAATGCGCTCGGTGTGAGTATCTTCTCTAAAACGCCAGGGACTCGTGGAATCATAGGAATTCCAAGCAAAAATAGTGCTTGGAAAATGCCCCAGCAGCTCCAGAAAGGCGTCCGGAAAAAGCAGGTTCAACCCCACTTGCTAACATGCGTGGGCCAGGGGACTACTCCTAAATGTAACGACAACACTGTACTGTCTTGATCGAGTAATTCATTAGATAATTCCGATATTAGAAGGTTCGATCTCAAACAAAACGAGCCCTTCTTATTTTGTTGAATAATTATAAATAACTGAAGTGCCGTAGTACACTGTCACTTTTACGAGATTTATTATTAACAACCAAATTAAATAACATTTCAAAATGATTTTACAAAGAAATGAGTAAGGATGGCAGTAAGCTTACTATTGCAGGATACTAGCATCTAAATAGTGTTATTACCATATTGCCACGTAGTCAGAGATTCATTCTTACAAATATCACAGCTGATACAATAAAAATAAATAATACAAGAATATATCACGATAAAATTGCACATTCCCCAGTACAACCGTTGTTTACAAGAAAGAACTTGGCAAAAAGAGGTCAACAATGGTGGTTAGATAGTGCACACCGAGTGGTAAATGAGCATCGTCGTGGAATTTCTTCGGGAAGTAATCGCGCAGAAGTCCTGACAGGCCGCGGTAGACACTGAAGAACGTCTGCTGCAGGGTTTTGAGGGCGAGGTTGGAGTGGCAGGAGACGAGGAATCGGTTCACCATGATGTCTCCGGTGCTTGTCAGTGGAGCGTAGATGCCGACGCCGGCAACCTGTGGAATTCACAGCTCAGTATCGTTCCCTTAGCTCTCATGAAGTCGGATCTTATTCCCGAGTGAGTCAAAGTCCAGAATCGAGGATTGTGCAGTAGCACTTTTACGGCTGAAGACATACTACATACAGTAGGCGTCGATGGCGGTGGCCCTTCCGCGGTCTCGAAAAGCACGCGGCGCGACCGCGCCGCTCGAGTAGGGATCCTCCCCGGACGCTGATTAGCCAGATGCTTACGCAATGTAGGAATATCATTTTCTTCTCTACATCATCTTTTCGGTGCTCTCATCCCTCGAGAAAAAGAAAACAAATAGTACTTTCTAGAGAAAACAAAATTCATTTCGCCTTCTAGAAACCTACGAGTTGAAGACATTTAGCTAAAATTACCATTTTCCTTCAATGTAGAGAACCCCTGAACCTACCTTTTCAATTGAAACGATTTTCCGTGACACCAGACTTGTGAGGGATTCGGTGATTTGAACGCAGTGTCCCACCCGAGCCTCTCTGGCTGGGACAAGCCGAAGACCTTCTGATGGGTTGCAGTCGGTCACATATATCAAATGGTTTTCAGTAAGCTTCAGTGTTTCGTCTGACTCCTATAAAGTCTGGGATATAGAAGATGAAAATGAAGAAAAATGCTGACTCGGAACCTACCAGTTGAATTTCCAAGAACTGTGCCTTTTCGTTTTCTAATCTGTGAAGGAACATGATTACCGGTGAGAAAGTCACCTAAATCAAACATTTCAACTCTTTGCTTGAAGAAGTCGCACATGTGAGAGATCATACCATGGATTCGTCAATGCTTAGCACCATGTCTCCCACCTCCAGGTCTTTGATAGCCTTAGCTCCAGATGGGGTTTCGACCTGGTTATTCAACGGCTGTCAAGAGAATACCCTGCAACCGAGGGAGTCAAAATGCTCACCTTCATATCACCACTGAAGCATTGCATCGTCTCGAAAATGCCATTCAAACCGCCCTGAGGTGTCTGGAAAGAATTATTTTCCAGAATTTTTTGTACTGCTGAATGCAGTGTACGTAATTCCAAGGCGCCTCACTCGTCATGAATCAAATGCTTAGCATTCGAGTTCCACGGTCTATGTTCCAAAAAAACTGCCTTAGTTTGAAATGATGGAAATGAACATCGTTCAAGAATTCCACAGATCTTTTCAGGAAACAGTGGAAATAGCGCTAGACAAATAGCACTGACAAATATAGAGCCTAGAATACTTTTTGCTCTGAGGCAGAACAGCGATGAAGGAAGGAGAGCAAGAAGAAACAAAGATGATAGAGAATTTCTGCGGTTGTGTGTTGTAACAGTATACATTACAGTAGAGGAAGATGAGAAGGATAATGTGGAGTTGGAAGCTGGAGGGATCAGATCGGAGGATCCAGACCGATTTTTGTCATCTTTTGGCGATGTTGTATATATGTGAACAATCAAGGATGTCTTCGAGTCAGCCCTGTTTTTCGGAGATCTATGGGAGTGGTGCATATTCGAATCCTTTCTACTTGAGCCTCATTTTCTGGGCTGGGATTCATGAGATGGTAAACAAGCAAGCCAATGATGGTTAGCGTGGTTGCTTCTCGTTTAGACACGTAATGCAAGGAGAGGCAGGAAGCGAAAGTTTGTTTCCTAGCCAGGTTTCGCTTGGTTATGCGTTAATGGATTCAAGCCCTGGATCAGTGCCCATAGATGCTCCAGCTATCTGTTTCTGGGTGGCGAAAACTGTCATTCCGAAGACAGTACAAAAAAAAGTTTGCAGCATTCCGAACATGTTATATTGTTTGAACGGCAAATAAAACAATCAATAACTCACGTAGTAGCTCGGATACGAGTAGTAATACTGCTGGGGTTGTGCCTGCTGTATCGGTGCCTGCATGGCTCGCGCGTACTGCTGAGGTGGTTCTGGCTGACGATACTGAGGCTGTTGAGGCTGACGATACTGAGGCTGTTGTGGCTGTGGCTCTGAAAATTCTGTCACCTCATGAACGCGGTGGCCAGTACACTCTAATGACTGGGTAATGGGAACGGAGCAGAAAATTCTGAGCTGCGCCGAGCGCAGAATTCTTGGAATTTCAGAAAGGAAGGCTGAGGTGATGATCTTTCCCCTTCATTTCTCCTTGTGGCTGGTTTTATACCTACACGTGTAGCTATAGTCGTATATTTTTCAAGTGAATTGTCACCTTTTCGCCAAAGCATCATTTGTTTAACAAAGTATGACTAAGAAGGCAGAAAGTGGTCATATTTGGGTAAAATATTCTAGGTTGTGGATTACCCACGCTATAGTGGTCTAAATAAAGAAAATTTAATGTGGAATGGACTCACGAGCGTAAGGTGCTGGACTGTAAGCAGGTGGCTCCCTGTATGCAGGGACATATTGAGGTAACGATTGTTGAGCTTGTTGGTAAGTCAGCGACGGTGGAGGAAGAGGTCCATCGGCTAAAGAGCTGACAGGGACAGCCTGTGCTACCTGAATGATCGCTAATGAGCTCGAATCCATCGATATGGATGGTAATCCAACAGAGTAGGGATCAGTTCAGCACCCAGGCAAGTTTATTGGACAGAAATCCAAGACATAAAACCTCGATGACGTTAAAGCCGACGGCTAACCTGTACTTGTTGTTGTGGTGGAGCGAGTTGAGTGAGGTCATCTCCATTAGCTGAGCCGCTGCTCACGATCACATCCTCGTCATCCTAGAACCCAACGCTGGTTGAACTACTACAACGCCGCCAAAAAAAACTATAACTATAACAAATCTTGCTTCCTCTAGTTACTACTTTATTTATAACGATTATTTCAAGCGAAATGCGGCAAGGTTCCTCAGAGATTGACATTGCAACTTAAAATAAAGCAAGTATCGCAACAAAGGAAAAGGAAAAAGGGAAAACCCCGGCTCAACAAAACAAAGCCGAATACTTCCTAAATTTTCTGCACACATGTGATTAATATGTTAGTTATACGATTTTCAAATGTAATTGTAAAACACATCATGGTTCTCCAATTCGATACCTCTTTCATGTTTTTTTTTTGGTCTCACCTTGAGCGGAATAACATCATTTGGTTGGAAAATGCCGCCATCAGCGTGTGCTCGTGCGACGGCCCACATCCGATTTGCCCCTTGCTGTCTCCTAAACTAGTGCCCATCAGATCCTCTCTATGAGCTGGATTTTAGCGAAAAAAATCTCAATTAACGCTTAGGAGCACCTCTTCTCCATGCTATTTATGTATGGCATAGAGCTATGTGTTTGTGTAACTGAGCAACCGAAGTATTTTCAACGAAAAATAAAAAAATCGCTGAGTCAATACAAGGGGGTTTTCTTAGAGTTACTGAGGGCTAGCAAAGCCACATTACTGGATCATATGGACACCTTAGCAGTCAGAAATTCCGGTGGCTCCTCTCTCTCCTACAACTTCACCTGGACAACATCTGACGTGGAACAATAACCGCGTAGTCATAGTCATAGTAGTCGTCATAATCTCGCATCATAGCGCGTCTTCTGAAGCCGGGACGTCGACTTCTTCTGAATGGTCTCTCTGCTTGGTCTCGGTAACCTCGACGCTGTCTGGAAGGGAATTGAAAAGAAGTGGCATAGCATTGAATGGATTCTCTTTCCATCTTCCAGAAAAGATCTTTTATTTGTTCTCATAGTCAAAAATAATTCAAGGTAGAGAGTAAATGCTATATTCCAATTGTCCATAGAAAACTCTTTACCTATTTCAGAATTTTCGGTGGGAATTAAACTTACCTATCGCTCTCTTCCCACTCGTATTCGTACTCATGCTCTTTTTTCGTTTCATCAAGGCGACGTTTATTCCTATTTGAGCTTCGAGCGTTATAGTCTGAAAACATGTATTTATTACAAAGTCATTGGGATATCCTTGTATTTGAATAGAAATGAGGAATGTGAGAGTGCTCAGCGGCGAAATATTCTCGGGAAACCTCTCCATATGAATGGAGAGGACGGAGACATGGGAGGGTTATGATACTAAGAATCACCTTTGTGGAAAAATTGTTCAAGATATCAGCAATAGCAGCGATAGTAATAAATTTCACAGCATCGAACTCACTTTTAGACCTCATCCGAGCTGCAGCACACGGCAGGCGGTGGATAGTAACGATATACTGTATCCTGGAAAGCGAATACTTGGACTGTGGGATTAGTGTTTCATGTGACGAGAAATGCGTGCTTTTTTCTAATTCTTCGAGAAATTCTGGAGAATGAGGGGAAGAAAACATAAGAAACCAAATGACGATTTACTTTATGAACATGTTCGAGGAAAATTTTTAAAATAGAAAATAAAAAGTTAGCATTAAGTTTCCATCATGTTATTCACCTGTTGTCACCATTGACTGATTTTCGTACTTCCTTAATGAGATCAAATCCTCCGATATGGCCTGGCTTCTCATAGAACCCTCCCTCATAGCTGAAATCCATTGAATTAGGAGGAATTCATCGTGCAAGGCCTCAATCGTTTTGTCCGTACCTGTCATCTTGTCCCAGAAATATCGTTCTGACTAGCTGTGACCGAGACATTCCAGGATAAGCGCAGCAAACGGTGTTGAGGCTGGAAATGTGCTGCCATCGGAGAAATCAGTGCAGCGTTTCCAGAAAGAAATTGTTTGAGGATCAAAACTAACACATTATGAGTGCCGTTATTTACTTCCTTGAGTCCACCAGTCCATTGCAGATCTCCGCTGCATACAACTTCTTTGAAGGGTTTACATTTCTGCAAATAACAAATTGTTTCCAAATCCCTAATGAACTGGTTACCAGTAACCTGCCATATAGTATATTAGGCTGCTCCCCCAATTTTCTATTTGTTTGGATTTAATCTCATCCATTTCTCCATAAATTTTTTAAACACCTCTCCTTTCTTCTCAGCTAACAAGCCCAACACCCACCCCCCAATCCACAGCTTTCACTTTAATTGAGGCTATTTAGCAAAGGTACGTTGACCTAATACATGGAAAATCCTTCGTGGACCAGGTCGTCGGGAACGTGGGTGTGATCTTTAGTTCGACTTGAATCCCTGTGTGAGTGCACAACAGGCTGACCTTCATTAGATGCCTCGGCGAGCGCACTTAACTATTCGGCGAACGACTCATCCGGAACATTTAACTAAGTGACCAGTGCCTCCCGTCGATGACGTCAAAATGGCGCTTGGAACGGGTTCGGCGAAGTACAAAAGTCGTTAACTTGGATCAAAAGATCATTTGCAGAATTGGAATGGTGAAATCTTGGCAGCTGTTCTGAAAGGT